>CABHPQ010001542.1:18626-44186 GCA_902168405.1 Peromyscus aztecus | reverse complement strand
TTTTTTTTTACTGCAATTTCAAATGATTAAAGCTGCCAGAAAAGGAACATCACTAAGAAGAGGTTGTGTGTATATTTCTTTTCTAACGCATATATGTCTACTTTTCAATGGACATTTGGCCCAAGTGTTTAAGGTAAGCAATGTTCTCAAAGAAAAAATAAGCAGCTCAGCACAAAGCCAGCATGATTAGAACAATAGAAACACTCCATGATGAGAGGAACTATCACTAATTGCCCAGCATGAAGAAACTGCACTAAGGATATTAAAATAGTCCAATATCACCTAGTTGAAAAAAAAAAAGAAGTCCTTCAAAAAATTATATAGGGTTTTGGCAATACAAACTCGGAAGAAAGTTTGAGTGACTAGATAATGGTTAATTTCCTAAAAGTAGCTTATGTGCGTGGAGAACAACAGCTTGATAGAAAAAAGTCTATCAGAAAGGGAAGCAAAGAAGCAGGAAAAGCAAAGATGTGGCCAGTCAGTAACTAGCCCAAAAATGAGCACTCTGGTAGTCAATGTCAGATGCAGCATCATGACTAGACAGTAAGTGACAGAGGATACTTAACCAGGCCAGTCCTTTTCCCCTCTCTAGTGCGAGCTTGGGGAGAGTTCCTCTTGTCTTTCACCTCGATCAACTAAATCCATTCACTAATTCAGAAGATGGCAAAAGCAAGGTATCTGATGTGTCTTCAGATAAAATTAGAAATTGCTCACTCTGCTACCTTAAAATATGGCACGTCTGTTTTTGAGATGTCCAGAGAACTGTTGGGAGCATAAAAGAAGTATGGAATGCAGGAGAGGACATGGGGCAGGGGATGGGGAGATCATCAAGCTTCTTAACTACTGAAAGCATTTGCCATGTGTTCAACTTGTATCACTGCTAAAGATAGAAGTAGGTAAATGTTATTTCAGAAATTCTGGCCCCTTGGATATTTTCAATCATGCAAAGGTCCAAACTGTAGGACCGGAGAAAAATGTATCCCTACCCAGGAGCTATATACACAGAAACAAACACTTGCAATGCTTTTGGTAAAGACTCCAAAAAAAGAACAAAGTATATATTTAAAAAAAATTTAATATGAACTAAGTTTTTCTCAAAAGGTGTGTTACCTATAAACACTCACAGGCAGAGTCACGAAGAATCTTCAAGCTACATAGTGGAAACTGGTCCAGATGTCTTTTTCTGCATCCATAAGCATCCTTGAAATGCTTCTATCATATTAGTTGATATTAGTGAGAAAATCATATATATAACTACTATATTCAAGGATATATTAGATGGTAGAAAATGCAAAATATCATTCCCCATTCTCAAAAAAGCTCCACAATGGTAAGTGGGGTTTGTGGAAATAGTGAATAGAGATGAAAACAACACTACTTAATACAATGAGACAATTACCATTCTAAGTGATAACTACTTGTTGAAGGCACTTCTTAGAGCTGAGAATTCAGCTCAATTGTTTCTTTGAGGAAAATATGTCCTCAATTCTCCTCTTCTTTGACTTAATGGAAATGAAGTCAAGGGCCTTTAGTATATGTTCTTTGTGCTCCTTCTTTTTATTTCTAACAAAGTAATTGTATCAACCAAGCTGTCTCTTAAGTTTTTGCCACATTATTTTCAAAGATGAATTTCTGACAAGAAAGACTGAAAATTTATGGCTGGTAAACAGGGAGTGTCAAACAACTATTTATTGATTTAATAAATGACACACAGTACCTCATTAATGTTTTCATTATGTTGAGTAGCAAATGTACAGATAAAAGGTAGTATTATTGTTTCATAGAAATAAAAAAGTTGAAAAAGAATGTCAGGGAAATAACTTGAGACTTGTAACCATATGATTGTATAGTGTGAACACTCCAGTAGAGTTGGCTCCTAAGGACATTTGTCTCTTTGTAAACGCAAATCCATAAACAGAAAGTCTGAGATTTTTCATTGATTCATCAGCTCAAAAATAGTCCTTTCACTTCCCTGTAGCTGAAGTTTTCTCCAGTCCTGCTCGGGCCCCCGCAGTTCCGCAGCCCACTTATAAAACAATCACTCAGAAGCTCATATTAATTAAAATTGCTTGGCTATTAGCTCAAGCTAACTAGTGACTAGCTCTTACATCTTAAATTAACCCATTTCTATTAATCCATAAGTTGCCACATGGCTTGTGGCTTACTGGTACCTTACATCTTGATTCCTCTCTGTCTGTCTGGCGACTCCTGACTGAGCCTTCCTGTTCCCAGAATTCTCTTTTCTGCTTGTCCTGCCTTTTATTTTATTTATTTATTTTTTTATTTATCAGCCTTTTATTTATCAGTCAATCAGAGCAACACATTCATAGCATCCTCAGCACTTCCCAATTGAAAAATCATGCATTTATAGTTCTCAACATTATGGTAAAGAAACTCATCATGACTACAGTTATTTGACTTAAAATCGGTATGTGTAGCATACAAAAGCAATACAAAAGATTTCCAGGAAATTTTTCATGAAAGCAAAATTCTAGTCACTTACTATTCCAATAAAGAGATTTCAAAATCATGTATTTTGAAGTGCCACCCAGAACCACATCAACTATGTAAGCATGGAGACTGAAATACTTGAATGATGCAGAATGACATAATAAATACCATTTATTCATTCATTTATGCATATAACCAACACATACACTAATTTTTTATCTAGGTGCCCAGAGTTGTGTTAAGCATCAGAAGCACAAATAGTAGCAATAAATAGCCAAGTTCCTATGAATTGTAAAGAGATGGTGACTCACACATAAATAGAGATGTGACTGCAATTACAGAGTGATATAAATGAGGCACAGAAGACGTGCTCTGTGCTCAGAGTGGAGTCTTTCAGAGTTGGAAATGGAGTTTTTGGAGAAAAATTGGAGTTTTTCCAGAAAAACTCCCATTACAGCCGAAATCTGATGTTCAGAGGGAGACAGAAAGCATGGTGGAAATGTGAGGTAAAGAGATCAGTATACAAATGACCCACTATGGGAAGAAGTTGAGACCATCTAGGAACTAAAAGTACCGTAGAGATAGGACTTAAGAAAACAGATGAATGTATTGCAGTGGAGCCTCCGAGATAGGAGCAGCCAGTCCAGGTAATAAATAGCCAGGAACAATGTTCACTTTTCCCCAAGTGTAATGAACAACTACTATTTCCCTTAGCAGGGTAGTAACAATATATACATTTTGAACTGATCACCCTGACTCCAGTGAGGAGGACACATTGGAATTGGGGAATGAACAAGGTTTTAGAGTAGTCACCAAAAGACTGGGATGTGGAATATTCCTTTACACTGTGAAAATACATCACTGTGACTGGTTTAGTAAACAAACTAAACAACCAGTAGCTATGCAGGATTTGGGGGGCAGAGAGAATGCTAGGGAGAAGAGGGTCAGAGTCTAGAGTGTAGCAAGCAAAATGCAAAGGAAGTAGGAAATAAACATGCCCTACTAAAAGAAAGTACCATCACATGGCAGAGGGTAGATGAGAAATGGGTTGATTTAAGTTATAAAACCAACTAATAACAAGCCTAAGCTATCAGCCAATCATTTATAATTAATACTAAGTCTCTGTGTGGTTATTTGGGAAGTGGCTGGAGGGACAGAGCTGATTGGTGGTCTAGACAGAAAACTCTGCCTACACTGGTGTCATAGAAAGAGTACACACAATTAAGAAGAAGTTTCTTTGATAAACAGTAATGGACTGGACTCAGTTATGGAGGATAAGCAAGAACTGAAGTCTAGGGAAGAGATTAGTTTCCCATTCCCAGTTGAGCTTTAAAAGATAGGGCTGTATTTTTTTGTTTGTTTGGTGTATTTTATTTTATGTTTATTTATGGGTATTTTGCCTACATGTATATCTATGTACTATGTGTGTGCCTGGTACTCAAAGAGGCCAGAAGAGGATGTCAGAGCCCCTGGGACTGGAGTTACAGATGGTTGTGAAGTGCTATGTAGGTGGTAGGAACTGAACCTAGGTCCTCTGTAAGAACGGCCAGTACTCTTACCTGCTGAACTATTTCTCCAGCCTCCAAGAGAGAGGTCATTTGCTTAGAAGAATTTTAACAGTTTTCTAAGCCACATCCCACAACATAAACTGAATGAACTCCTGCTCTCACATCACACTTGGAACATCTGGTAAGGACTGGCAAGATTTTGAATCACACACACACACACACACACACACACACACACACACACACACGCAGACCATATCTAATGAACTCTGCTTAACACAAACTAAAAATGCATTGTGTTTTGTCAGTTCGGTAAAAGATATAATATGAAAATATAAATTATTGGCAGATGAACCAAAGCTATGTCAAACTGAGAAGAACAAAACAAAATGAAAAACCCCTAGCTTCTTCCTCCCTATGCCTCCCAGCTACAGACACTGCTTCCTGAATCCATGGGACAAAACCTACAGCAGCATCTCACAAACATATGACAATATGACAGGCAGGGAACACACCAAAGACTCAAAGAAATCCTGGGTCATTGATAGTATCACACACTTCAAGGACACTTTGTGTGTGGAACTATTAAATATTTTTGGGGGCTGTTTCTTTTTAGGAACTGTTAACTCCAACCAGAACAAGTGTAATTCTGAGGCCTAGAACAAGAGCCTGTGACTAAAATCATTCCAATTAAAACAAGAAGTCCACAGCAGCAACAGCTCTGAAGTCTGACAACCAACTGGTGTGTACTCAGTTAGAATGTTTCATTAGATTAGACTGTTCTCATGGAAATGTGAGTATAGAGGAGGAATTATATATAGAGAAAAACTTCTTAGAAACTTTCTAGAATGTCTCCCTTAATATGTTAAAGAAGAAATCTTAAGGAAAGAGAAAGGCCCCACCTGTCTCCTGTGTCATTTAATAAGGCATCAGCAGTCTTCATTTGTTCAGGGACTTTTATTTTACATACACATCTATTCTTCAGCTACTATTTCATTAAATGATATATTCTTTAAAAGGATGAGAGTTTTGCTCTATATATTGGCTATTAGAAATCCTGTCAGAAATTCTTGCTGAACTGTTGCTACATGAGGAACTAAGAGATCTGTATTCTGAATTTGGGCATGAAATAAATTTGTGGTCTTGAGTGATCACCACTTAATTTCTCTAGAGCCAAATTTTCTCATCTGAGAGGTAGGGGGCTGATTAGCTACAGAATCAGTCCATATCAAGAACTCTCGATGTATAATGTTAAGTTGAAATTTCTTCATCTGAGAGGATGCATGGAGATGAACATGTTTAGTGGAATTATCAGTTCATCCTCTTCATCACCTCACCACATCTGTTCACATATCACCCCATGGCCCACTGCTAGGAGCCAAAATGAAACCAATGGATGTAATCATTTTTAAGGCGCCCCTCAGCCTCAGTCATAAACAATGAATAAAAATAATAACAAGAATGTAAACATCTTAGGATGATTTGAGTTTGGAAATATGATAATCTGTGTATAAAATTAGAATAATAGAGTTTCCAAATCCCAACAAAAATGGACATTAATATTGAAATCTAGTCCAATTTAGATGCTTGAGTAGATCTAATCTGCCGACCCAAATAATATGTCTTTAAGGTAGAATAATAGAGGTAGAATATATAATTTTATTTTGTTGAATAATTTGCAGATATGCAAATGTTTTTATCAAAATCAAATTTTAGTATTCTTAATTATTATTATTCTCAGAACTACACAAAATTTCACACAGAACACTGCCCCTGAAACATCAAATCCCAGGCAATTGTAATTATTCTGATTAATCCTCAATTCATCAAACTTATTTAATAATTACTGTTCCATGTACTGGAATACATTCCTCACAGGAACATAAATCTTTCAGAGTGGTCCAAAGAGGCTCACAGAACTAATGGGTTGAACCTTGTAACTGTAGCTCACAAAGAAAAAGAAAGAAAGAAAGAAAGAAAGAAAGAAAGAAAGAAAGAAAGAAAGAAAGAAAGAAAGAAAGAAAGAGAAAATGAGAAGCAATTGAGAAGTCGGATAGCAGCTTTTAAAATCGTACTTAGCTATAAGGCATATGCAACAATATGCTTCTAAAGCTGGATTTTTTTTAATCTTTAAAAATGTATTTTTGTCTGTGGAAGTATCGTCAACAAGCAGACAAGCAGAACAGCTCAGAACCATTATCTGGTTACCCAGATTCCTACCCCCTCCCTTGAACAACTTACAAGATCTTTACTGTGGTTTTAAGGCTGAGTTGCCCATTCATTAGGTTGACAAACTTGTCAAAAGCCTCCAGGACTATACCACTTATGTCAGAAACACTTACCGGAGAAACAGTACATGTCAAGGCTCAACTGAGTCCTGTCAACCATTGCCAAAATGACAAGGAAGCCTGCTGGGGACAAAGGACTACAGAGAGAGAAATGGAGACTTCTATTCAGATTCTGTTGACTCACCAGCTAAGTTACACTTCTGCAGTTCAGAGAACTTTTGAATCTGCTCCTTGAATGCCTTGCTCACTCTGAATGCATTTTATGGTGAATTTTAATAATTCTAAATTCTTCTTAATGTTTTGGCAATCAAGACAAAAGTTGACCAACCAATCACAGGTTTTTATAAAGAAGCCAAGCACTGCTATACAGTTAAAAATAATTGCATGTTTATTAAAATCTGAAAACCAAAATAAAATTTAAGGTTTAATAAAACTGAGAAAAAATGTTAAGATACAAGAATTCAATTTCTCCACCCTTATAAGGAAATGTGAGGTTCCAGTAGCTCCAGTAGCTAAAAAACAGACTAAAGTATTAAGTATTTCCCCAATTAAAAAATTTAAATTCAAGATTAACAAATCTATATAAATGCCAGTAAAGTAGCCTAAAATATCTATAATTAGATTTCCACAAGTGGCTCATAGAAGCATTTCTGATATTGCTGAGACTTCGAATTTAATTATTTATACAAAATTCCAACTTTTTTAAAACTCGAGTGCATAGCATCACATAAAAGGAATACGGGAACAAAGTGCCACAATGAAAAGAAAGACAGCACATAGAAATACATTCAGAAAAATGTATTCAGAATACAGACAGTCTGTATTCTCCCCTGTATTGGAAGGGTACATATCTGAAAACTACACTTCCCAGAATCCTTTGCCAGCTTGTGTCCCAGTCTAGCCTTTAGGAGGCACTGGCCTGAAAGGATGAAGAAGTATTAAGAATAGTATAAGGTCCTTGCATTCTCCCCATCACAGTAGTCTAATAACATTGGTGGTGTGCTTAGGTTCCAAAAGTTCTTAGTGATACTGTTTTATCCCTACTTCTTCTCCAGTCCATCCTTCATTTTGGTAACCAACTTGCTCATATTAAATGTCAAAAGTGTATTTTTTTTTTGTTTTCTTGCTTTAAAATGGCTGCTAAGATCCTGGCAGTTGTTGTGAGACCAAAACAGGAACACTGTACCTTGCAAGTTTAATGGGAAACCAAAACAGGAAAAATATACCCTGTGGGTTAGGGTTCTGTTTGCAGTTAAGACAGTTAAGAATAAGTTCTCATTTTTCTTATGTTAAGTCCTTGTAAGTTATGGTTTCTATTTGCATTAAGAATAAGTTCCTCGTTCTTTGATCTGATGTAAACTGCTTGCAACCCCATTTACAATGATGTCGTAAATGTTTGTTCTGTCCCTTCCATGTGTCTTTCTAACAATGTATGCCCGCCAACTCTCTCTTCCCTGTGAACCTCCTTACCTCTCCTATAAAAGGGACTTCAAGAGGTTAGCAGGGGCTGCTCTCTCAAATCCTGAATTAGGGTGAGAAAGCTTCCTGGCCAGTCCTGGGTGCACCCCAAAATACAGCTTGCTTTAATTGGACAATCATGGACTTAGTCTTTTCTCCTCACGGTTCTCAGGTTTAATGTTGTCTCATGTACTTTCTGCCCAGTGAGGAGGAGTGAACTAAAGGCCTGCTGAATCTATTAATCTCCAGACTGGACAATCATAAAAACTTCTCACATTCATTGTATCAAATGATTAAAGGAAAATTGCCCAAGCATTCAGCGAAGTTTCTTGAGAAGTAAACTATATGGGGCTGACCATATCCCAATAGAATTTATTTATGTCAGTGAAACAGCCTGCTTTATACAAGTATGTATAATACAAAGTAAATTTAAACACACAAATAATTGCCTTTAGTGATCTAATAAAGGTCAGGTGGACATGGAAACCTCTGATGTGAAGTTTAAAGACAAGCTAAAAATCATTTTACAACAATGTAATGCATTTGAAAACAACTGGGAAATAATGTGACCTGAAGAACTTGCTAGAATGTTTCTAAGAAAGGTGACTGGATCAGTTTATCCTTAAAGCTAAAAGATAGAGCTGAAAATAAATTCAAGCTCAGAATGTCAATATTATGTGAAATCCATGTCAAAAAATGATGAGGCTTGTTTAGCAGACACATTTACCTCCTTCCTAGAGCTCACATAATTATTTTAGGGTTACTTTTAGAGCTTATGTTGTTTCAAAATGTGATTAAAATGAACTGCAATGATGCAAATACAACAGCAAAATAAGATTGAGTGGCTATACAAGGCGGTGAAAAATATAAGATAGGAGCAAGATAGATATGTATTTTATTTACAAATTAACTGCATTGTATTTGACACAACACTTTCTAGCAGCCAATGAAAGGGTTCAAATATGACACAGTACAAGGTTTAGTTCTCCACACAATAGAAAATGTAAAAACAAGTGCAAATATCCTTGTGTCTGAGACAGAAGGAGGTAATGGTTGGAGGAAGTATGACTTGCTAAGCACGAGTCTCTGCTGAACATTAACTAACATACTTTACATAAATTAATATGTTATACTTTAAAAAAAATCCTAAACAAGAACATTGTGACATCTACTTCAGAGAAGAGGACATTGAATCAGCAGGGCCAAGCCTCAGGTCTCATGGAGGAGACTCAGGAGCAGGATTAAAGCCCAGGCAGTCTGGCTCTACAGTTCATCCTTTTAACCACTATGCTTATAAGCTGCCCAAAGTAATGATCAAAATATTCCTAGAATAAACTTGGAAGTGAGTTCTATACTATAACCACCTTGTGTTGCAGAGCCTATAACATCAGGCCAAAATCCAAATCCAAAATGTTAATTCTAGAAAATTAAATCATCTGGTTCAGGTACTATGTTCTGCTATGGAATAATCTTTTTGTACACTGTGAATATGTATTACTCTCATTGATTAATAAAGAGCTGACTGGCCAATAGATGGGCAGGTAGAGGTTAGGCAGGACTTGCAGACAAAAAGAGATTGAGGGGAAGAAGAAGGACAGAGTTGCCAGGAGATACAGAGAGAAGCAAGATAAACATGCCCATGCTTCCAAAAGGTACCACCATGTGGTAGAGCCTAAATGAGAAATATGGGTTAATTTAAGTTGTAACAGATAGCTACTATCAAGCCTAAGCTATTAGTTGAGCATTTATAATTAATATTAAGTTTCTGCGCATTTACTGGGGAGCTGGAAATCCCAATGAAAAACTCCACCTACAATTTTCTTCCTCCTTTAGGCTTCACTAGAACGAGAGTGTCATCCCAACAGACTGCCTAGCTCAGTGCAGTAAAGCAGGAGCTAGGAAAGGAAGGAAATAAATATACTGACCACAAAAGGAAATGGCCCTTAGTCCTAGGCATTGGATTCTCTGTAGCTATGCATTCCTCACCAGTTTGGCAGAATTTTAATTTCTGAGAAAAATCAAGAATTTTATATTTCTTAATAAAATGTATGTTAGGGGTGTATACATACATATGGAGGCAGAAAGAACATGACCACAAACTGGATTTAACCAATTGATTTCCAGTTTGTTACCATACTTCATCCTCTCACATGGTTGATGTCAAATTTTATCCAAAGCAACATCCAAGGAGAACACTAGATTTTAGTAATAGGAATCTTCAAACATCCTTTTCTGTAGTAGGACAGGCCTATAGGGTTGAAGAAATGGGCTCAATCTAGTTGTCAAGGCACGTACATAATGCACTTCTTTATGAGCCAACCTGAAGTCTACCTGGGGGCCTAGCAACAGGTGCTGTCAGAGTTACTGATCATGCCCAGCCAATGAGGGACAACCACACAATGCCACCAGATTGTGACATAGCTTAGGTGCTAGGAGGAGGGTATATAAGGCCTTCCCCTTATTAAATAAAGGAGTTTGTTGTGTGCCTTCAACTGACTCCCAGTGTATGCGCTTATTGATGCCACGCCTTCTCACCATCTCCCCCAAGGGAGCCATTGGGATCCAGCCCCACCTTTCCTCCTAATAACTAGGACCTCTGTGATGATCAGTTTTGATTGTCACCTTGACACAGTCTATAATCACCTAGGAAGGTAGTCTATCATAGGTTGGCCTGTGGATGAGTCTGGGTTGGGGGTGTCATTGTTAGCATTTAGGCATCTGTACTGGCCTGCCCTTAGGGTCCTGACAGGGTATAGCTCAGCTGCAGCCACTAAGAGCACCTTCTGTGTGCATTCGCTACGTTTCCTTATAAAAGGCAGGCCTTGTACTCTTCTTCTTCTTCTTCTTCTTCTTCTTCTTCTTCTTCTTCTTCTTCTCTCTCTCTCTCTCTCTCTCTCTCTCTCTCTCTCTCTCCACTCTTATCCCCAGGGACTGGTCTCTGCCCCTTCTCTTCCCTCCCCTTAATAAACCTCCTACAAGAGCCCTGTTGTATGGTGTAACTCCTTCCCGCCATTTTTAAACTACAACAGTCATAATTTCTTTAATTGAGATGGTAAAACCTGCTCACTGTGGGTAGCATCATTCTCTAGGCAAGGTATCTTGGATTGTGTAAGAGTTGGGAAAGTGACTGCAGAACTAGGATAGAGACATTAATTCCTGTCCTCTCCTCATGACTATAGATGTGACCAACTGCTTCAATTTCCTGCACCCTTGACTTCCCCACCATGCTGTACTGTAACCTGAAACTGAGAGTCATGTAAACTTTCTCCTCTAAGTTGTTTTTTGTCTTGGTATTTCATCACAGCAACAGGTAATGAAACTAAGACCTTCCCCTATGAGAAGGAAGTACCACTGATCCTCTCCTTCTCCCCTGCTTCTCTGTTGCCTCACATTCTATTCACTTTAAGGTTCTGATACAGTAATGAATGAATCTACTGCTTTTATCTCAGGCAATCCTCCTTTAGTAATTGTTCTTTTCTCTACCAAACATTACAAACACATCAAGAGGATAGCGGCTTGGAATCATTGTAGCACAAATCCTAATTGGTCTTACAATAAAAATCCAAAGTCAGATATCAGGATAAATGCTGAAAGATCAGAGAAACAGAGCAGCCAGCCACTAGAGTTCTTACCTCGACTGAATTCTCAGCCTGAAAGAGCACCAGCTCCTGTCTCCTCCAGCCTTGTATTCCTCTCTCCGCCTAGCCATATCATTTCCTGTCTGCACCTCCCTAGTGCTGGGATTAAAGGCATGAGATCCCAAGGGCTGGGATGAAAGGTGTGTGCCAACACTGCCTGGCTCTGTTTCTCTTTTAGACTGGATCAATCTTGTGTAGCCCAGGGTGGCCTTGAACTCACAGAGCTCCCTCTGCCTCTGCCTCCCTAGTGCTAGGATTAAAGGTGTGTGGCATCACTGCCTGGCTTCTATGGCTAACTAGTAACTTAGCTCTGTACTCTGATCTCCAGACAAGATTTATTTGTTAAAGCACAAACAAAATTTCACCACAAATCATATTCTATGTTGTATACCTAGCATACCTAGAACATAGCTACTGTAGGCTGCCAGGGAAATCCTCAGCCAGTGGGAATAAATTAACATCTCTACATATTTCTTTTTGAAAATCCCAGATGCACACAAACTGCTTGGTTCACATGCAACACAGGGGCTTGTGAACTAATAAACAAACAAAAGTTGGGGTGGATATAAATGAGTTTCTATCATATTTTTAAATTCTAAGTCCAATGTCCTTTTAGTCCTAAAGTCTCTCCATTTCTGTTATTTTCCTTGGTAAATATCTTTCCCAATGAAGAGGGCTCAAAGAAACTATAAGAATATTTAAAACCAGTGGTAGAAATGCAGAGGCATGACTTTTATCATATTCAGAGTATCATGGCAAAATGCATCTATCATGGCTCACATCTATGACATGGATTCATTTAAAGTATGACTTAGCCCTAATCCTAATGCAATCCGTCCACATCACCCTTTTCCAATAAAAACCCACTTACTAAGCCTTCTCCATCGAGAGCTCCTGAGAATGTGTGAAAGACATGTGTGGTCATCAGGATGATAGCTCTAATACTCTGTTATTTTCTGCTGAGTGTCCAACACTGCAGGAGTAAAGAGAAACAACCCAGCAAACACCACAGAGGGGTGTTGCTTACTGGATTACTCCTCATAGCATGCTTAGCCTGCTTTCTTAGACAACTCAGAACCATGTGCCCAGGGGTGCCACCACCCACAATGGGTTAGGCCTTCCCACATCAATCATTAATCAAGAAAATGCTCCACAGGCTAGCCCATAGGCCAACTTGGTATGAGCATTTCTCATTTGAGACAGCAACCAGATGTGAAAAGTGTTAGCAGGGATTTCTTTTAGATAGTGGACTGAAAGGTGTGATTTCCATTATTGTAATTTTTTAAAATGTTCTACAGCAATCATGCATTTGTTTTCAAGAATAGAATCCTCAAATCCAAAGTTCTTACAATACACATGCAATTATTTTCAGACTCAGAATCATCAAACCCAAAACTCTTAAAGAGCAACTGTCCTTAACCTTATGGGCAATAAATAGACTGAGGGTCCTCATACCAAGAAACTCTGCCTCTCACATGTGAAAGGAAACATTAGAGCAACTGTCCTCAGCCCCTTTCTGCAAGGTCTGTTCGGCAGAACACAAAGCATCCATAATGAGCCACACTAACCCTGAGTGATGGAGAACACCTGAAGAGGTGGCCTTCATTTTCTACCGGCTGAGTTTTCTCCATTTATCATCTGAAAGAGATCACATCGATTGAACTTCTCAAGGCAATGTTGTCGTGGAAAGCTGATGAAGTTAAACTCATTAGCATGTCTGCAGAACTATTAGGATAGGAAACATATTTTCATATTCTTCACCAAATCAAAGTTATACTCGAAGGATAAAAGAGAAGCAACAGGACACACAACAGAATTAGTCTTTAAAACAATGTTCAAAACTGAATCGTGCTATTTGTCAGCCTCCCCCCCCATAATATTACACAACAAAACTTTAGGTTGGCAACTCACAGTTATTAGTCATTGATTTTGTGCGAGCACTGTCATGCATAATGCTGCTGTGCAGCTAAGATATATTTAAATATTGGGACTGAAGTTAGCTGAGCTTACCCTTCCTTAATTAAATAATATGTCAATTTCATCTGTGTTCTCCTGCTTATGTACCTGGGGAGTGTTATTCACTAAAACCCCAGTGACATAGGGAATCACTGAAGTCATCTATGGGGAAAATAAAAGGACAATTTCAGGTCAAGATGAATCCTATCACATAATTTCTGCCCTCTGCCCATTTCTTGAGACAGATAAGGCATCCACAGACCCCAACAACTCGTCAAAACCTCCATCATTATGCTGTCTAGCATTTTGTCAACTTTTGACACATGCTATAGTCATTTGGGATGAAAGATCCTTGACTGAAAAAAATGCTCACACCAAATTGGTGGCAGCACTGTGGGCATTGAGAAACTTTTTTTTTTATTAATGATTGATGAGGAAGTCCACTGTGGGTGGTGGTACCCCTGGACAAGTGGTTCTGAGCTGTTTAAGAAAACAAGCTCAATAAGCCATGAGGAACAAGCTAGCAGGCAACACTCCTCCATGGGTTCTGTATCAACCAGCTCCTGCCTCCCAGTTCCTGTCTTGAGTTCTTGCCCTGACTTTCCTCTGTGACAGAATAAGACCTGAGAGTTGTAAGTTGAAATAAAGCCTTTCCTCCCCAAATTTCTTTTTGGTTGTGGTCTTTTTTATAGCAATAGAAGCCATAACCAAGACAGAGATTGGTACCAAGTTCATGGGAAGTTGCTATGATAAACATGACCTTGTTTGGGGGAAGACTGTGAAAGGACTTTGGATATTTGGACTAGAAAAATCCAGTGTTTGGACATTTGTGAACTACTATGAGAACTTAGAAGATAATGTTGAGAGATGGGCAGATGATGAAAGCCTAACTTGTGAGGTTTCAGAGACAACTTTGAGAGTTCCTTCAAGACTACCTGGGCTGTTCGATATTTTAAATTAAGAACCACTGAAGTGAAAACTTTGCTTTGCTGGGACAATTGATGCTGGTTAGCTGGAACCAAGGAATTAAGGGTGATTAAGAAGAGACCAGCATTATCAAGGTGAAATCTTCTGAGAAGTGTTTCCTCTGGGTCAGCATATAGAAGCTGTGGTCCCAGTGAAGGTGATGATGCATTTCATGCTGGCAGCCTAATGTGGTAGTGTGTAAGAGTCACTCAGATACAAATGGTTTTGAAAACATGAAAAAGAAATGGAGAGAAGTTGAGATTTGGCAATGTGTGGCAGGTCTAGAGTCCCTGAAGAACACCCAAAGGGGTAACTGCAAAGGTGTAGTCCAGTGGCAGTGAAGACCTCAGCATTTTGGAGAAGCCAGTACCATGGAATGACCATTCAGGGACAGCAGCAGCTGTAGAGTGGAGCCAGCCTGAGCCTACAAGATAAGTAAGTTCAGTTATCAGAACCCATAATGGGTAGCTCAAAACTGCTTTTAACTCCATGTCCCAGAGACTCTGATGCTTCAGGTCTTCAGGTACCTGCACTCATGTGCACAAATCTACCGGTAAATACACACATGATTACAAATAAATCCAACAAAAACAACATTCTTTATAAAGAAACATGAAGTTGGAACAGAGTGTACATTGGGAAAAGTATGGAGGAGGAAGAGGTGGGTAATGGGGGATAGAATTGGTTTTATTTCATTTTATACATGTATGAAATTCTCAAAAATTAAAGAAAAGAAGATTAATCAAATTAAGTCTACCCTATGGCAAGTAACAGAACGATAGCTGACAATTCTGTGTCTTCAGCCTGCTAGATTTCGTAATGTTGGTTCCATTTCATAGGACTTGTGGATCCTGAGACTTAGTTAACTGCTGAAGATCATATAGGTAACATGTGCATGTTCAACTGAAAGCTGCAGACTTTAGAATAGAGAAGAATTAGCCTTTTCATTTTCTTTGCCATTGATACTTCACAGCACAAATCTTTCACTTCTTGCTTGCTTTTGTCTAGAAACTTCATTCTAGCTAATAATAAATTTAGTTTGCACTGCTGACCCTCATATCTCCAGAAGTTTCCTGAATTGTCTCTTCTCACAAAATCCATTAAAACTTCCAATTAGCCATAAATAATAAGACACCAAGCTCAAGATCAGTCTAATAGGGCCAGAGTACAGGGTATGCCAAGAAAATAAATGCTTGCTATATTCCCAACATAAGCCCATATTGCTTCCATAGAAAAAGAATTTGTTCTCAGATGAAGGAAAGTCTTGAAGGCAGTAAAATAATTGGTATCCACCAAAGTTAAATATATAATGATCTGTAAGTATACAAAATAATATTTGAGATTTGAAACACATATATTTTCAAAGCAAGTGTTTGCTCCTCGAGAGCAGAGGCTTCCTGCCATTGTATGGGGAAGATTCCTGGCAAGAACAAAAAAATCAAACCTTGGAGCTTTCAGATCTTAAGTCGCTTCAGCAAACAGACAGGAGAGGTAGCAATTCCCACATCCTGGCTTTTGAGTCCTAGAACTGCACTGGTGAAGAGAAAGTTGTTTTTATGAATTTCAATATCTTGGCTTTAAATACCAAGAACACAAGCCCATAGGAATAAGACCATAAAGACAATGCCATAAACCAAAATGTAGATGAATAAGGACAATTCCCTCTTACAGCCCAAAAGACCAAACATAAAATGATGATAGAGTGGATTTCTCTGAGGCTTAGATGTCAAGAAGTTCTCTGTAAATCCCTGGGCTATGGTAAATACTCGGTGGGAGATAAGAATAAGGCAATAGAAACCAAGAGAGACATCTTCAGAGATTGTAACTCCTGACCAAAGGGTCACTTGCTTAGTTTTTGTGGATTTGATCAAGGGGACAGCAAGCCCTAAAGGGACACTAGAATCCAGTAAGAATCTCCAGTGCCAGATGTATGCCTCAGACTGCAGAGAGCATCCCTTCCAATCCTAGGAGTACTGAGAAATTACCAAGATCCTGAAGTAAATGGCGAAGGCTTATAAACCACAAGAATCCTCAGTCTCAGAGAAGGTAGAAACAAAATTCATACAAGCTGACAATTGGCAGCCAACATAGAAGTACTGACCTTCAGACAGAAGCAGCTGAGATACAATGGATGCACTCAGAACCCCTGGGGATGGGTTACTCCTCAGCAGAGGCCAATCAAGATCAAAGGCCATCAGAAGCCAGAGGCATAAATCACACCACACTCCTCCTACCAAATAATTTAGAGAAGTCTTCAAAAGATAACTACCACCAAAGGAAATAAGTGGAAGAGTAGTGGGGATACATTCTAAACCAAGTAGTCAACCTAAAATGGTGACATTTAAAATTAGATGTGACTAAGGATATGGTCCTGTGTTAGATTACTTACCTAGCATGTGTAAGACACTGAACTCAATTCCTAGCACTACAAAGTAAGTTAATTAGATGGGATTCTGTTCCTTAAAATGCCTGGAATATGGCTTCTATAATCAAGCAAATATGAAAGCCCATGAGTTAAGTAGAATTTTAGAAAAATAAGCACAGTATGTTTCTGCACAATCTGGATTGTGACTGTTTAAATTAATAACCATTATAAATATATAATTCATGCAGATATATGCATTCATATATTTTATATGCATCTGCATATATAAGTCAAGTATGGGGTATTTGATTTAGAGGTCTAAATTAATACCATTGTATTTATGAGAATACTTGAATGGATTAAATTGTTTTATCTTCAAATTAAATATTGCCCAGGCATGTATTTATTTTAATTGTGTAGTAATCAGCCAAAAGTCTTCTTTACTTGTCCCATGAACAAAGGCTCGGATCCACTATTACTGAGACGTTGACAGCTTGAATACAACTGTGTGCTATAAACACACAACAACCAGGCAAAAGAAGAAACTCTGTTGGCAGGTTGCAAGGCCTGCGTTTGCCAGTAAAGTTGGTACCATAGAAACAACTCCTTAATGGATTCTCTCTTGCCACTTTGCATATCTCTTATTTATTCCTGCCCAATTTTCAAATACCCCATTTAGATAGTTCATCTTGCTCTCCCTCCACATCCCCTCACTCTGTTTTAGAGACATCATCTCAAGAATAGTACATGGTGGTCATATCAGCAGATCATAAAATATGTGCACATAGTATCTACTTCCTCTGCAATACAACTGAATTCATAGTCAACACAGACTGCATATGTGTCTCTACTGATAAAGTATTCTCATTAAAACAATGAAATGTATTCAGACAACATACATGTGCATCTGCTTTGCAGGTCAGTACTTACACCTCAGCACACAGCTGTCAGCTACATGAACTTTTGTTCACCTCTGTGAAGCTGGAGAATTTTGTTTAGTAGTTTATTGGTCTTCTGTATACAGTTCAAGACACAACTATTACCCAGTACCACCAGGGTGGGTTTTAAGGGTGCTGTTTTCCAGAACATTCACCTGCCATGTGCTTGCCCTGAGATTTTGACTGGGTCTCTGGCATCCTTCAGCGGTTTGTTGTGTCAGTCAAACCAGCAAAAGACCAGAAACTACCCTTGTTGCTCAAGAATTACTGTGTCTGAAAGATTAATATACTCTACATGCATTCCTATATTGTAACATGAATCTTAAAGGGTCTTATTAATAATTTAAAAAAAAACAGTGCCAGGAAATTCTGAAAGATCAGAGAAACAGAACAAACCACATCCAACCTCACCTTGCCAACTTCTCAGCTGATCTTGTTTCCTCAAACTGGAAGTCTCTGAGTCCTCATCCAAATGGTTCTCAGCTGAACTGCTGCTAAAAGCCCCAAACTTAAAGGACCCTCGTTCCTGGTTTTCATGACTCATACACATTTCTGCTTCCTGTCATCACTTCCTGGGATTAAAGGCATGTATCTTTCCCAAGCAAGACATGAGATCTCAAGTGCTGGGATTAAAGGTGTGTGTCACCATGCCTGGTTGTTTCCAGTGTGACTTTGAACTCACAGAGATCGAATGGATCTCTCCCTCCAAAAGGCTAGGATTAAAGATGTGTGTGCCACCATTTTCTGACCTCTATGTTTATCTGGTGGCTGTTCTGTTCTCTGACCCCAGAAAAGTTTATTAGGGTGCACAATATATCACCACACTATATAATGGAAACAGTACATTTTTTATTGTTCTGTACACAATTTGTGCAAACACAACCACTAATACACTGATAGAACAGAAAAAAAAGTTTAAAAAAATTATAAAACCAAATAAACCAACATCTAATAATTTTAAAAATTAAAAAGGCTATTTCAAATAGAATTATGAGATGGTTCATATGAATTGTCAACTTGACAGAATCGCCTGGGACCCAGGCCTCTTGGCATTCTGATAATAGTTGGGGCTATTCTGATAATGTTGATGTGGCAAGACCTTCCCACTGCAGGGGCACTCAGACCAGGGCTGAGATCCCGGTCTGTAGAGGGTGGGGACAGCCATCTGAGTGCCAGCATACATCCACCCCTCTGTTCCCTGGTTGTGGACGCAATGTGACCAGCTACCTCAAGGACCCACTGCTTGATTTCACTGACATGTCAGAGTGTACCTTCAACTATGAGCTAAAATAAGCCCATCCCCCCTCAAGTTGCTTTTGTCAGAGAAATTTATCACAGCAAGAGAAAAGGAAACTGAGGTAGAAATTCAAGTAATATTCTGCTGGCTCTATATACAAGATATATATGATAATGATTCCACTATAACTTTAAACATGATTAGAGACTTTATAATATGCAGATTAAAATAATTACTCTGTAGACACTAATCATATTTATAAGTTGTCACAGAAATGCATGCCTTTAACCCAGCACTCAGGAGGCAGAGGCAGGAAGATCTCTGTGAGTTCAAGGTCCACCTGGTCTACAGAGTTAGTTCCAGGACAGCCAAAGCTGTTACACAGAGAAACCTTGTCTTGAAAAACCAAAAAATAAAAATAAAAATAAAAAAACTTCATCATACAAGACAAGCAACATTTATGTGAAGGGTTTTACTTTTGTTCAAAGATGGGCAAGATAGCGAAATCTTGGGATTTTTTTTTTTTAATACAGGACATACCCATTGTTTAATGCTCGAATCTTCGATGTTTACATCATTCAGAATATTGAAGCTGCCACCTCTCATCAACAGAAAAAGAGAAAGGCAGCAGCAAGGAGCAATGGCAGAGTGTCCTGTCACTGAATGTGAGATCTTCCTTTTATGCCCGATACTGCTCTTTGATTAGTGCTCAAAGGTAGATTCACACAGAAGTGCCTCCAATAGGAGCGGAGGTTAACCTACACCACGTCCTCTGTCCAGGAATGAAAACCACTCCAGAGAACCACCTCATCCGCTTGACCTGTGCATTTGTCCTACATGGTAATCCCATCACCAGATAACTACTATGGGATATTTGAAAATACACCATGCTGCTTTCTTAATTAAAAGTTAGACAGCATTTGGTTGGGTTTTTATTATTACTGTGCAAATAGACCCAGACTTTAATGAGATACATTATTTCCACAAGTTGATTCCTCCTAGGCAGGCCTAGTACATTACTTTATTCCTCTTCAAAGGTGAAACTTCCCAACAATGACACTGAGGTGGTGGAGGTTCATCAGGGAAAGTAGTAGAAGAAGGAATTGTGTCACAAAGAAAGCAGAGGCAACCACATCACACCCTACTCTTCAGTAAGGTTCGGCTCCTTCTTACTGAGTGTAACGTTTAGCAAATAGTTACTATGTGAGAACAACAATATGATTAAATTATTTATATTTTATGTACATTTGATAGGCTAATCAATGTTCTATATACTTGTAGATACTCATAATAACATAATGAGATAATAATATCTCACTAGAAAGGTAAGGAAATTAAGGCACACAGTAGCTAAGGAACTTGCCAAAAGATACACAGCCTACCCAGTGTTCACACACTGGCAGTCTGAATCTAGTTGTGCTCTTAAACTTCGTTATCATTTGTTCATGAAAATGTGGACACCTCAGTTTTGTCTGCCAGAGTAAGTCATCTTCTTCAATGACATTCTGTACTTCTAAACTACATTTCCGTGAGAATTTCTCTAAGGTTCACAGTTAGCTAATGAAAATAATATCAAATATCAATTTTCCTTGTGTTTTCAGACACTAAGCAGTCTATTTTTCTGCAACATTAGTAACTATCAAAAAAGAAAAGATGAAAAACAGAAAGAAAGAAGGAAAGAAAGAAAGAAAGAAAGAAAGAAAGAAAAAAAAAACAAAAAAGAAAAGAAAAGAAAAAAGAAAAGAAAAGAAAAAAGTATGGAGAAAGATGAATTCCTACTTTGAAACTGAGCATTCTTGACACTATATGACAGTGCTATGCCCACGAGGAAATGTTCTTCCCCCTCAAGAATCACTTTGTAAGTAGCGTCTGCATAGACTTCCAACATGTGTCTCAGAGTCAAGTATCTCAGGCAGAGCTGACATTTTGTGTGTTTATGCAGCAGAAAGTATTTGTTGGGAGGATTTTAGAAGGCCTGATGTGAGCTTCTGTCTTAGGCAGTGTGGCTAACTTTCATCATGTTGACTTATTTTATTGACAACAGTATCTGTAGGAAGAATTGTCTCTTGGAAAGTCATGGCACTCCCTACGTGCTAACGGGACCTGAAGTTCTCCGTTCCTTGGGTGGGGAAAACAGGTTTCTGTTTCTGCAGTGAGGAACTGTGCTGTGGTGGTGTTTTGTTCTCTTTGTTGCATGTCAGCTGTGGTAACTGCAGACCCTGGAGAGGGGGTTTGCTTGGGTCTGCAGGCAGGAGGGCTGTGTTGGAGTCAGCCTGGAAATGGTTCTTAATGCTGACACATACTGGCTGTGAGATCTTGATCACGTTGTTTACCATCGCTAAGACTGCAGAATTTTTCATCTACAGACAGAAGGAATACCAGCTTTGCTGCAGAGAATGTTGGATGAAAGCAAGGAATTTATTTAATTGTTAATTTCTGATACTAGTGTGGTACTAAGTGGATGGCAGTAAGTGTGTAAGCATCTAAAACTTTATACCTAATTGGCTAATGTAGGAAATACTGATGATTTATGTACATGTAGGCTCTATTCATCACACGTAACACATTGCAAGTGGCTATACACTGTATCTATTTTTTTCATAAAAAATTAAAGACCTTTGGGTAATCATAAAAGCTTTAGACAACTAATTCATAGAATACTATTTAAGATGAGAGAAAAAGATTTTCTCATATTATTTGAGAATATTATACTCCAGAAATACACTGAGAAATGCCATGATAACCAACCCCATTTCTTTAACTGGGAGATTTAAAAGGGCAACAAAATAAAATACTTCCTGAATTCAAATTATATTTATTATATCTGGCAATCACATTCGTAACACAGGACCCCGCTCTTTCACAATGTGAGGCAAGAATTTGGCTTTCATGAACTTTCCGTAAGTCTGAGGGAAAGGAATAAAATGTCATATTTTTAGGCAACCCAGACATGCTACTTATGCGAGCAGGCCAAGAAATTCCGTGTGAATGAACTTAGCAAATGAACAGACTCTTAGAGACATGAAAGGCCTTTGATGTGCCTCTCGGAAAGTCCGCTTGTAGCTTCCACATGAAAAGACACAGTGTCAAAGTGTTTCTCCAGACAAGGGTGTTTTGGACAGTTTGAAAAATGGAGTAAGCCAGCTTCCCACTGATGATCAGCCAGCTCCACTTTCTGGAGAAATTCTACTAATATGAAACCCTTTCTCACCCTGACTGGCCACACTCCTCTCTTGGCTGTCCATGCTTCCCCCACTGTGATGACATGGGGATTTACCAGGTGAGTTCCTCAGTATTACATACACTGAAACAGCAGAGAGAATGCATGCCCCAGAACCAGCTTACTCAGTGAAACCCCAGCTTCTGGGAGATAATATTAAGATAATAAACTTACCATGCTCCCTTCCTCCTAAGAAATTTCAAGGTCTAGAGATCCATTGGAGGAGCAACTAATTACAATGTCCTGCAAACAACATAACAGCAAAGTAAATGCAGGGCCATGCACACGGCTCTTTGTCCCCTGGTTACAGTCCTCAGCACCTCCTTAGCTTGTAGGTGGGTGAGATCAGGGTCACATGTAAATAGCCCCACTTTTCCTGAGATGAATTATTGCCTTCAGGAAGTATTTCTTCTTTACCAAAACACACATAAATGGGACCCAGAAAATAAAATAACTATTTTTAAATTCTTTTATTGTTATTATTATTGATGTTTGGGACTATGGGGTGTATGATGTGTGTCGAGGGTATGTGTGCCGTAGTGGGCCTGTGGAGGTCAGAGGACGACTTTGTGGAATCCATTCTCTCCTTTCGCCTTTCTGTGGGTTCTGAGATGAAACTCGGATCACCGGAGCAGCACAGTAAGTGCTTTCACCCCCTGAGTCATCCTGCTGACCCCGAACTTTTGAATTCATATTTAAAGATAGTTGAGTTTATTCCTGTAGCCAGAAAATGAGTGAGTCATAAAAGATCTTCATATTCTAACTGATGTAAATGGAGGTGACCTACACTGGTGTGAGATACATAAAACCTCCTTACTTTCAGCATCGAGAGAAGTTGCTATGTTCTAGGGAATGATGATTGCTTCCCATCTCCATTGCATTTACAGTTCGTTTTCTGTGGGCTCCATAGCCATAGATTGAGCCAAGCACAGACTAAAATTATTCTGGAAAACTGTTCATTTTCACTGAGCTCACACAAATCTTTTTTTTCGTGACCTTATTCCCTGAGCATACCAAACTATCTACAGTGCACTAGATATTGAAATCAGGGATGTCCGTGTATGTGTACGGATTGAATTTTTCTTTCTATAGGGTATTGTGAAATCCGGATAAAGGATCTTACCATATAAAGAAAAAGGGGAAAGAAAAAAGAAGGAATTAGAAGATGAAAGAGAAGATGGGGAGAAAATAAAGAGAAAGAGAAAAGAAAGAAAAGTGGATCTTCGGTCCTAGGAGTTGGAGTTTTACTCCTTACAGCATATGAAAACCTAGCATCCTTTACTTTCTATTGAATTTCATCTAGTAGCTATTTTATACTCTATTTCTTTTGTCTTCATTTGATTTACTTGATTGTTCTTTAAAACTCTGCAAGTTGACTCATTCATCAACGTATGATCAGATAAATGTAGCTAAGAAACACATAGCCTTGTTTGTTTTATTCCCACAAACATACATTGTTTTAAAAAAAAATTAAGAGAATTGCAGTGGAGTCTGCAAATCCTTTTCTTTTCTAGGAGGGTGAATATCTGGGGAAGCAAGAATGGTAATGTGGAGACAGTTATCATAACACAAAAAGGAACATCAATTGCAAATGCCATGTTGAGCAAATGAAATACAGTAAATTAAAGGAAATGACTCTCTGTAACGCTTTACGCCTGTATCTGTTAATTTTGAAGAAGGCACCACAGTGAGGCTCATGTCAGTACAAAGTCATATTATGCAGATGGACTACATTTATTTATTTCTTCTTTATGAAAACATATATAATACTATACAGTCTGCCCTAGTTCCACACAGGGAATAGCAGGGCAGCTTTGCCACGCCTACCCAGCCTCTGCTTTGCATTTTCTGTCCTTCATACTCCCAGCATTTCAAACCTTGCAGCAATAGTTGGCAAGGCAGCATCCTTTTTCTTCTCTTTCGTGGTACTTATGACTCCTCTCCTCCGGCATCCTCTAAGATACTATTCACTATTACGCCCTTTCTTCTGTATCTGCGCCGTCTTTGCTGGCTCCTTCCCCCTCAGCTTTTATGTATAAACAAAATGATAAATCACTTTTCAATCCTCAGGGAAAAGGAAACTTCTCTAATCTGTTTCTCCTCTGGTTTCTGACCCCCTGCAACTCTTCCCTGCACTGATATCCTCAAAGTGTAGCCAGCCTCCCTTAAGACAGCTACTCAACACCTTCGCTCCCTCCCCTCCCCTTCCCTTCAACTCAGCCCTTAGCTTTGCCCCGAGTTTTCTACCTCTGTTGCCACACTAATAGTCCACAGAACCAGCTTCAAAGGGGCAAATTCAAAGCTCCTTTCATCCTTAAATAACTTGACCTCTTGCAGACTGAGGCATCGCCTACCAAGTCCACTCTTTCTTTTTTAAAGCTCTCTTTTCTATTTTCTTCCCATTCTCCTTCTAAATTTCCAATCAGTTCTTATAAATCTCCTGTCATTCCCCTTTCTCTGCCCTACCCCTGTGAATGTCCCTTAAGGATCTGCCCTCTGTCCTATTTTTCTCTCCAAAATTTTCCTTCCTATCTCTGCTTATTCCACTTCTGTCCTGTTCACTGATCCCACTCTAAAACTCCTGTCATTTCCTAAGATTTCTTCCAGGGATCTGTTTGTTTCCCACCTCTAAAACTGGCGTTACCTTTTAAAAAGATCACTAGCAAGGTACATAAAGATGCTAGATGACTGAATGACGTGGTATGTGGAGCCATGTGCGAGCGAGCAGGTCATCAATAATCACCGGCTTGTGTTTTCATAGTCCCTATATGTAGATAGTCTCTTCCGGGCAAGCCTACCAACAATGAGCCCAAATCCCAGGAACCACAATTTATCTAATAAATTTTGCCACACTCTATATTCACTGTGGCGCTCAGAGTTACTTTCTCTTCAACTACTACTTATCAAGCCTTAATTGAGGATATTCTATAAGCAAACCTCTCTTTTAAGAATAAATCATGCAAATTTAAACCTGGGATAAGAAGGACAGCTGGGGGGACTTTAACGTCAAGCTGCTCAAAGTTTATTGGGAAGGCGGATGAATAAGCATAGTAAAGAATATAGTGGTATTTAGGTGTGAAATCAAAAAATATAGAGCTCTTGTTACCTCAAGCTGAGATTCTGAGAATCATCTTTTTCTTTCTTTCTTTCCTTCCTTCCTTTTTTTGGGTTTTTTGTTGTTGTTGTTGCTGTTGTTGTTGTTTTGTTTTGTTTTTTGTTTTTCAAGACAGGGTTTCTCTGTGTAGCTTTGCGCCTTTCCAGGAACTCACTTTGTAGACCAGGCTGGCCTCGAACTCACAGAGATCCACCTGCCTCTGCCTCCCGAGTGCTGGGATTAAAAGCATGCGCCACCACCGCCCAGCCACCTGAGAATCATCTTCTACCGTTTTCTACCTCAGGTATAAAAATAGGGGCTCATAGAATGGAACAGAAAATCACCTCGAGTCCTGAGACACTTCTCTAAAAATCATGTTTCTCCTTCTTCACTTTTACTGCTTTCCATCTACAATCCCTCCTCAGCACTAGTGACCATTTG
>CABHPQ010001542.1:0-18226 GCA_902168405.1 Peromyscus aztecus | reverse complement strand
CCCCCTTCTTTGTCACAATAATTCTCTCTCTGTGTGGTCAAGGAAAGCCTGGCCTTGATGCTAGCCAGCTAATTACTGGGAGAAAGTAAGACGTCAGGCACCAAAAGAAGACTGAAAGCAGCCATCCACAAGAGTCCACATGGGCAACATCAAGTCCAACATCAAGTCTAAGACCTGAACCAAGGTGATGAAGATGGGAAATGATAAAGTTAAGAAGACAAAATGGATTCTACCCTACTCAGCAAGACCACTACTGGGCTTTTGTAGCCCGTCTTTTTTTAAGTAAGATTGTATGTGTTGTGCGGATAGATCTTACAAAAATGGCTGCAAAGCATTCTGTGGTTCACAAGTGCTCTCCTCTTCGTGGAAAATGCTACTCATATTTTGGACATCTACTCACTTTGTTTTGGTTTTTGTTCAGCTTAGTGTGTGTGTGTGTGTGTGTGTGTGTGTGTGTGTGTGTGTGTGTGTATGCATACTTGTGCATACACATGCAAGCAAGCATGCGTCTTTCACTAAAGTCTCTCTGTTCTCCTAGGTAGTTATGTAACTCATTTTCAATACTGTCAAATTGCACGGTCATGTATTGTAGATGAATTTCTAAACAGTCTTATTAAATAAGAAACGCAGAGCCAAATACAGAGTTAAAGCCAAAGAGATCAGAGCAAGAGCCACCTAGCTTTATATTACCACCAGCAATAGCTTCCCCCAGAGAGAGAGACCCCTTCTAATATCTGACTTGTGTTTGTATTGCTTTCCTGTTCTGCTTTCTCATTGGCTCTAAGCCCAGTCACATGACTTTCCTCCTCACTGCCTGTCTGTACAGACTTCCTGGTCTCTATGGTTGGTACTGGGATTAAAAGTTCGTGTTACCATGCTTGGCTATGTCCTTGACCATACAGAGACTCTGCCTGCCATGTGATTGGATTAAGGGCATGGGCTACCACCACCTGACTGCTGTCCCTGGCTCGCTATGACCTCTGATCTCCAGGCAAACTTTATTTATTAGCATACAAACAAAATCACATTTTAGCACAACTAAAATATCACCGCAATGTATGAGTTTCCTATTGGCCCTGTACTATTTGACAGTGATTCTCAAGTAAGAGGTCCCATGTTGCTTTCAATAGGCATCCTATCAATCTTTATTGAAGAAAGAAGCAATAAATAAATGCATGGCAGACTCCCCTCTCCAAAAAAGGTGGGGGGTAATGTTGAACAGATTGTTGAAATAGGGAAATCCCTCCTGAAGCTGAAAAAAATTAAGAACCACGTGCTTGCCTAGTTGGGGGATTGCATGTCTGACAGTGGGTCACTCCTGTGATTTGTGATATCAACTCTGCCAACAATACTAGCATGTCTTGTTGGTGTGCACCAAAGACAATGGCATCTTTAAGTGAGCCTCACTTAGTTAAAACAATTTTATTATAAGGAAAAACAAAAGATAATACTCATTCAAGTTGAAGGTAAGATGTGGAAAGCCAACTAACTCTTAAGTGTGTTGTTGCTTTGGTTGTATATGGTTTCTTTCCTTTGCTCATGCATTTGTGAACCTCCAAAGGGTAGTTAGTTCCTGGATGCAAAGCTGCAATCAGTTCTCAGCTTTTCACACATGCTTTGGGTATTCACTTGCTGATCTTGATGATATTGTGTAAAACAACTGTGCTAAATTAGACTCAACTCTTCCAGAGAGCTTCAGTAGGGAATTGTAATGCATCTGCCTAATATGATACTAAGACTGAGCTGGGCCGTCCCGCAGTGCCGATTTAAAAATTATAACCAACAGGAACAAACTGTTAGGGAAATGTCCTCTCAATTTCCCCAGCAAAGCATTTAGCAGATTTCCACTGTATGGCTCTGTGTTCATTAACATTCATGCCATTGTCTGTAACCTCGCGTGTCTCCCTGTTTGCCTTGGATTTGGGTTGCTGACAATTTTGCTTTTATTCTTTTCCTTTCTGCCTCTTCTGGAGCTTTTGGTTCTAACAAAATACACCATAAGGATAATTACTAAAAGACTTATTTGGAAATAGAATGTATAGGGATTTTTCCTAAAAATAAATAAATTAATTAATTAATTAATAAGCCACACATATAATGGTTTCTTTTCACTTTACAATGCCTCCTCCCAATCTCCCAGTTTTCTTCAAGAGTGGAGGAGAGATTGTCAGTGCCTGCATTTCCTGTTGTGCATTATTGTTTCCTAATGACAAGTCCACTCTTTCTGGGGCTGACTATATTCTCAGTGATTAGTCAGCAGGACACATGCTCTAGGTGGCATTCTTTTTTTCCATTAAAGATGATAGGTTTGCACAGAAATGTCCGTACTCTTTCATTTGGTTCCCCTTAAGATTAAATTGCACACATTTCTGAGAGCTCATGCATATCGAATTTGGGAATGCACATGAAAGTGTGGCTGTCTTTGTTTGAACCAGTTTGGCTGATCCATGTAGTTATGCCTTTGATTGTCCAAGCTTTCACCATTACTATCCTAAATAAAGTACAGATATCATAGGAGATCATGGTCTGTTAGATCTTTTCACTATAATGGAATACCTGCAAAAATCATTTCATGAGGGGGAAAGCTTTATTATCGCTCACTCAGGCATTTGGAAGTTCCATACATGATGGATTATCCTGATGCTCTGGGCCTGCATGGCAGAGAATACTCCTTTCACAACCAGGTAGCAAACAAAGTGAGGAGGGGGATAGGGTTCTACAGTGCCCTTCAAGGGCACATTCACAATGCCAAAAGAGACTCCCGGGAGACTGCGCCTCTTAATGTTCCCAGAACTCTCAGTAGCCTCATCCTGGTGATCTCATCTTGACACATAGGCCTGTAGACATGCCATGTCTAGACCTCCCAAAGAACTTTTATTACTTTTGATGTTTTAGTTGATGTTACACTTTTTACCTTTGCATTCAGATAGATTAACTATTGTGCAGGAGATATACCAATATTTTAGTTGAGCAGACAATGAGAAGAAGGGAGAAAGCTGGGTGGTAGTGGTGCATGCCTTTAATCCCAACACTAGGCAGCCAGAGACAAGCAGATCTCTGAGTTCGAGGCCAGCCTGGTCTACAGAGTGAGTTCCAGGACAGCCAGGGCTACACAGAGAAACCCTGTCTTGAAAAACCAAAAGAAGAAGACGAGGAAGAAGAGGAGGTGGAGGAGTAAGAGGAAGAAGAAGAGGAGGAGGAGAATGGAAAAAAGAAAAAAAGGAAAGTAGGGAAGGACTAAGAGACAGTAGGAGGGATTTACTTTATGTAAGAAAGAAGGATAAAATTCTGACTTCCCTTCTAACTAATTTCCTAGAATTTTTGGAAGTCAATAGGAAATGCTTCATAAATGACTGTGACAAGATAATGCCCCCAACTTCTTTGCACATTCCCACATAAGGATGAAGACACCTCAGTGAACTTCACCATGATCACTGCTGCTGGGGTACTGTAGCTCCCCGTGCTTTCTGTTATTGACTAAGGATTAGCTCCCCCAACAAAGCAGCAGTCGCTGAAGCATATGAGGACAAGGAAAGCGTCAACTCTCCTTTCAGTGTTTCTGCAGAGACACTACTGGCCTTACTGCATTACATTCAATTACTGACTAGGTAATTCTTTGGGAGGGAAGATGAAGAGGGCATGGCTTTACTTTATGAGATATTTGACAGCATCTCTGGTCTCTTCTGTGTGCCCAAGCAAACCCATGGCGACATGTCATCCATGAGCCACAAAAGGGTGGCCTCTGTTAAACTATAGCCTATATATACAATCATCTCAGGACAGCAGCCACAGTGACCCACACATTTTTCAGGGAGGTGAGGAACCACTCTTAAGGTTCTTTCTAAGGGCCTGACACAGACTTCTGTGGACTGTTTGAGGGACCAAGTTAACAATAGACTCCAAGATCCAGGCTCATCAGGCCACTCCTCAAACTCCTCCACAATGCACATCTCTGGGTTATTCTTCTCTCCCACTCATCTGTGTCACACAGAGTGCCCTTAAAGGAACTCATCCACACATCACTGAATTTCAATTTGAAATTATCAGTCAACAAAGTACAATAGTCAGCAGCATACCACTTCCCTAACCAAAGAGTTATAGTGCAGGCCCAATGTCGATGGATCTGCCTGACAGGATTCATTGTATAATCACGTTATGACTGTAAGATCAGTCATAAATAAATTCACATGGGTCAAAATACATTGTGTGTGTAGAGAGGTGAGCTCCGTATTTCAATATCCTGGGTCAGAATCCCAGCTCAGAAATTTACCAGGTATCTATAATTTAGCAAATAACTGTTCCTTGGTTCAATTACACTTACCTGTAAGTAGTAACAATCCCAGTACTTTCATGGAACGCTCATGAGGTCCTGTAAGGTTTTATTTAGAAGGATATTTAATATATGCTAATTGATATTCTTTTTTAATTTTTTTACTGTTTGAGAATTTAGTGTATGCATATGTGTTTTGATAAAGTCCACTCCTCTTCCAAGACCTCCCATATCACCACCAAGATCATCCTCTCCCAACGACATATTTTATTTATTTTTTTAACTTACAAAGTCCAATTAGTGCTATCACTTGGGCCTCCCTGGCCAATAACTCATAGTGAAGTGCCCTATACCTCATAGGAAGGTATCTCACAGTTCATAATGAGGTACCCCACACTTCACCGGAAGGTATCCCACATCTCATAGGAAGGTACACCACACTTGGCACTGGGATTTTAGCGTAACAATCCGTGGCTTTTGGAAGGAGTATTGTCCATTCATAGAGTCCTGTCCCTCTATTCAAATATGAGGGTGTTTTTTTAGATTATATTTTTAAATAAGCATATAAAGTAGAATGCTTCCATTTGGCTCTTACATACATCTTCACTTTGGCTTACTCCTCCCTCCTCTCCTCACTAGCTACGTTCCCTGCTTAGATTCTTCTCCCCCTAGTATATCCTCTTTAATTTCCTGTCCAGTGCCTCCTACTACGCCCCTCCCCTTAAGGCCCTTTACCCCCATCCTCTCCCTTGACTGGTTCTGATCTATCTTTCTGGCCTTTAATATCATATCATCCAAAGGTAAACATACTATTCTAAAAATTCATAAATAAGACTCTCATATTAAGGGAATATCAACTGTGTGTCTTTCTCATCCTGAGTTACCTAACTCAGTGCAGTATTTTCTAGATCCATCCATCTTCCTGAAGATCTCACAATTTCATTCTTATTTTAAACTTTGGGATAACATTTTGTTGTGTGTAAATACCACATTTCATCTATCCATTGATGGGCAATTAGGCTGGTTCCATTTCTTCACTATCATGAACAGACCTATAATGGACATGGAAGTTCAGGTACCTCTGTTGTAGGGGGTAGAGTCTTTTGGGTATATATGGCCACAAGTGTTACAGCAATAGTGTTTAGGATACTGATATGATTGTAAGAGTCAAGGAAACAAAAGAGAAAGCACAGTGGGATTAATGACTAGCCTTAGTTTGGAAGCTAGGAAATAGAGGGAGGGAATATATAGAGAGAAGCTAGAATGGCAGAAACAAAGAAAAAGGTTGGGAGATGAGATGTAGGGGGGTTTGTTAAAGGCAGATTGAAAGGAAAGGCTATGAATCCAAATACCCACCACAGCCTCTTCTCTCAAGGGGTTGAGTCTTGGAGACTCTGTAAGACTTGGAAGCCTCTGCTCTTGGGAAAGTAGAAGAAAAATGACAGAGACAGAGAAAAAGGGACACAAACAGTGAGGGACTTGAGTGCTGTTCTACGGACCTCATGTATCATACTCAGGAAGGGCTGTACAAGCAACAAGCACGGGGTGGAGCCTGGGTGGAGCCTTGGATTCTTAGCTTTGTAACATGAATCTTTTTTTTTGTTTGTTTGTTTTGTTTTGTTTTTTGAGACAGGGTTTCTCTGTGTAGCTTTGCGCCTTTCCTGGAGCTCACTTGGTAGCCCAGGCTGGCCTCGAACTCACAGAGATCCGCCTGCCTCTGCCTCCCGAGTACTGGGATTAAAGGCGTGCGCCACCAACGCCCGGCTGTAACATGAATCTTAAAAGGTCTTATTAATAAAATCAAACCCAAAGCCAGGTATTGGGGTGAAGGCTGAAAGATCAGAGAGAAAGAACAAGCCACAGTCACCTCACCTTGCCAATTCCTCAGCTGATCCTGTTTCCTCAGTCTGAAAGCCTCTGAGTCCTCATCCAAATGGATCTCAGCTGAACTGCTGCTCAAAAGCCTAAAAGTTTAACCAGCCTAGTTCCTCATCCTCATGCCTTATATACCTTTTTGCTGTCACTTCCTAGGATTAAAGGCATGTGTCACCACGCCTGGCTGTTTCCAGTGTGACATTGAAACTCACAGAGATCCGAATGGATCTCTGCCTTTGGAATGTTAGGATTAAAGGTGTGTGTGCCACCATTTTCTGGCCTCTATATCTAGTGGCTGTTCTGTTCTCTGATCCCAGATAAGTTTATTAGGGTGCACAATATGTTGGGGAACACAATATCACCACATAGCTGTCTCTTCTGACCTCATTTGGTGACCTGGGACTGGGTCTCAGTGCTCCACCTAAGCTCAAATGATGAATTCAACCTGGCAGCAAAGTATGGTGAGGCTCTTGAACTTTAAACGGTGAACCTGACAAAGCTACATTCTAAAAAAAAAGACAGTAATCTTTATCTAACTATACATGAATGGGGAAAGGAATTGGTACAAAGCCTAAGTCCATTCTTCTAACTTCTAAATATCACTACCATTTATCAATAAAAATCGATAAATCAAATGGCATTTATCATTCTCAAAGGCAAAGAGAATATTAGTTTCATTTAATAAGAATGAAAACCAAATCCCAGGTAACATAAATATTGTATCTGAGGATTGGATTCCAGGAGTAAAGCAAGAACCAAAATCAAACATTTTTTAATTTTAGCTCAATCTTCCTCTATATTATCATCAATCCATTTATTTTGGTAGACATTCAATAAGTGTTTTTATAAGAAATGAAGAAATTAATCTTCTCACCTCTTACTTCAAAGCAGCTACAGTATGAAGGGACATTCTCCTATCGTCAGAAAGGGGTTAGAATACTGTTTTCAAGAAAAGCTTTTGCAATAAGGATCTGACAACCTGGACGAGGCTCTTTGTCCATCAAAACCACAAAATGCCATAGAGAAAGCAACAGTAGATAATATCCCAAATAGTCTCCATCTGCTCAAACACAAACAAAGGAAGCACATAGCTGTGTCTCCCATCTTCGGGGGAACAGCCCGAGATTTATCATGGACACAGATAGGTAGGAAATAACGAGTGGAATTACTCTTGATCTTTTAAAATTCCAATGGAAATCAGGAAAAAATAAAGATATTTTACCCAAAGTCAAACAAATAGAACTCAATTGCTTTAGGCTGGTTTTTTTTTTCCAAAATATTATTATACCACCTGTTACATAAATGTGAACAATTAAATTGAGGGATGACTCGAGAACAAATGCAATCTCCTTTAATTTGCTAGTGTTGTGAGAAAAGGAATCCATGTTGGAGTGCCGCTATGAAGTGCCTCGCTCCATGCAGAATTTAATACACTAAGTTCATCCTTTGCAGTAACTTCAGGAGCTTGTCCACTAAAATCTTGACAGAGCTAGTCTTAAAGCGAATTTGACTCACCATTGTGATTAACCCCAAGGAAACTGCCACAGAGAGAAACAGCAGCTCTTAAACAGGTTGCTGGTTATCACCTTATTTCTTTGCCTGTTTCTCTAAGCTTAGATAGAGGACATTTTGCCACTGTCTATTTCTTCATATTAAACAGTCATATCTGTAAAGGGGAAAAAATAACAAGAGTTCTGCTTCATAAGCTATCATAAAGTCTACGTGGATTAATAGTTCAATGCACTTAAAATATTTGTCAATTAGAAAACACACAGTTTTCTTCCATACTGTACTGCCAGTGTCCCTAACCATAAAATTTGCATTTTTTCAGACTTAGGCTATTGCTTGACAATGAAAAGGTAAAGGAAAATACTGAGCTAGAAAAGTATTTTTAGCACAGATCACTTAATAATCTTATTATATGAAAAAAAGAAAAGCTTTCTTTTGCCTAAAGAATATTTTTGTTTTACATTTTTGACCAAAACCAAAGACAAAATTATTTTCTTTGTAAATCTCCAGAAATGCAAAGGGGCATAATGAGTAATCAACTGGAATTCCCACTAATTGTATGCAGAGTAGATACTTCATGCTTTATGTTGTCATCCAGTAACATTTCAAACACATGACATCTTCTCACAGAAGCCTCTAAAATGCAAATTAGTTGTAATGCTGATGGCCTTGAATCTGAGCAGAAAGTGACATAGAAATGTGAAGTTTCTCTTGAAGGTCCCCAAGGGTTTAAAGGTGTAGAAGCTTTGGATGTGTATAAATAGTCCAAGGAGGCCACTGCATCCCACTTCCCAAATTAGAAATTGACAAGACAAACTCAAGAACCAGCCCTTGACACTTGTAGATATTCAAGGCCTGAGGGGAGCTAAGAAGAAATGACTCAGACGAGGAATGACTGGACCCTATGGAAGTTCAGATAAGAACCCAGAGAGTAGAAGTCATGTCTTCCTATGGGAACCATTGGAGATCTCAGTCAAAAGCAGAATATTATCTGAACTGTAAGAGCAAGTGTCATTGGAATGTTAAATGACTGAATACACAAAGATTGTCCTAAATAAAAAGGGCTATTACCCTCACAATGTCCCTCCGTTGTGAATAAAAAAAAAAAAAAAAAAAAAGTAGAATGTTTTAAAGGGAGATACCGGAAGAGGAGGTTGCAAAGACTGAACTGGGATAATTCTTCCCATTTACAGTTTTTTGTTTCATTTCTAACCACAGTTACATTTATCAAATTAGGGATCTGAAAGAGCACGTCAAAGTTACAGATGGAGCAGACTGAACTTTTCCTTATTCAGTTTGTATCAAGGTGATGTTATGCCTGTGAACTTCAGTACTAAAAGGTCCCAATTAATAAGCTACTCCTGAACAGGCACCCAAAGCCCATTGCCAGTGTTGGTGTAAGGATGAATTTAAAATATCATCCCCACAGAACACACTGAGCTTCGACATGACTGTCATTAAAATGTTGTAGAAAATAGTTCAGATGTTAGAGTTACACTAATTAGGACTCAAATGCTCTCATTGAATTGCCTATAACTTGAGGAATACCTCAGTGTGTTTAGCTACAAATTCCCTACCTAGTACGATGAATATGATAGAATTAGCCACATGTATTCACACAGAATATGCCAAGTCATTTATGTGAGGCATTTATAAGGTAAACATGCAGCAAATGAAAGTTATTTTTATTAACCTAAAAAGAAGAAAACCCAGATACCATTAATTATATCAGAGTCTTACCACTGTGTATAGGACATGATGAAAGCATTTCACAGGTTCTATTGAAATTAAATAAAAGTGTTTCTCCCTTTTAATTAAAGGAAGATGATATAAAGCCCTGGATTAGGGATTCCTATCTCAATATATCTGTGTTTAATGCCAGGAATTCTTCTGGTAGAGATTTTCTCTGAGTTACCAAGTCTACTGAGTATGTTATTACCCAGTGATAACTTCTCTGTAGTTTAAAAATCCCTTCTCAGATACCTTTTTCCACTTTTATACAAGATATTTTGTTTCGTGGTTATAAATTATCCCTAAATTTAGGAAGTATGGATTTGCCTTTGACTTTTTATCAGACGAGCTGTGTACTTACAGTCAAGCGATTGATTTCCAAGAGGATCAGAGCATGGGACAGTCAGGTCAAATCTGAGTCTTCACTTTGACTGAAATAAGACTATCTGCGTATGAAAAGTACTCTCACATGTAAGTTAATATATCACCTAGTTATTATACAGGGTCTGTTGAATCATTTGCCCTGGTGAAACATTCTTCCTTTTGTTATGTTGCTCTCTTTAGGGAATGAGTAACTATACAACAGACTTTCCTCCTAGAAACTGAATTAGGAATCTAATTTCTGTGTGTAATATTGGTGTAACTAGAACACTGTCCATAACAGTCTTGAATAAAAGATCCACAAAAATAGCTTCAAAAACACTAGACAGTTTTTACAAAGGGAAAAAATTGAACCTCGAATAAATTTGGAAGTGTACAAAATTAGCAAGAACTATCTATCTAGCCTAACACTGTTTTTCCTACAGTCAATTTTTCTGAGTTAGGCTTACTGAATTTCTATATGTGTCATCTTATGTAACAAATAAACAGAAAGCTAAGTAAGGGGTGAAAATTAAAAGCATGCCTTCTGTACCTCCGTATTTCTTTCTAATTAAGGAAGATGTTAATTGAAATAAGACGCCACTGAACCCTGTGAAACAATCTCCTGGGTATTGTAATTGGTTTGTGGAGCTGTCGCCCAGGGTCATTCACTACAGTGATTCCTGCCTGGATTGAGCATAACTGAAAAAAATCCTCACATAAAAAGAAACCTCAGGCTTAGGAAACAGGCATGCCAGGGGCTGCACAAACATTCATGATCAGACTAGATTTTCTTTGCGTACTTACAGAAGAGTTAGAGGTTAGATGTGTTTATGGCTCCTCTTGGCTTCTTCCATTGACTCAGTGTTGTTCACTTCTAGACTTTTCAACAATTCTGCAATAGCCTACAGAACAAATCAGACCACCCGACAAGACTTTGCCATCTGGTCTCACACTGGCTTTCCATGTCTTTCTCTTTCTCCTCTTCCATCCACAGTACATTCCAAGGAGACTTTACTGTCCCACTTTAAATGATCTGTCTTCCCACCAAATAGGTATAAGGATGCTACTCAACTTCTAACACGGTTATGTCCTGATAAACCTGTCACAAGTTGGAAAAATGTTGTAGATGTACTTAGTATAGCTAACCTACTTGGCCAGCATCATCATTCAGAAACACAGGGCACTGTTGCAGTTTACCCCTCGTGATCATGGGGCTGACTGAGATCTGCAGCTCCCTGGCTCTGCCCAGCATTGTGAAAGTATTTCCCTACACATCAAGAGCCTGGAAAAGATAAAAATTAAAAGTATACTTTTTAACAGATGTATTTTCTCTCCATACTATCATAAAATCAAAACATTATATGAAGGGCCATATGAACTCACATGATTATATTCAATGAAAACAAACACCATGGCTTGTTCTGAGTTCCCCATGTAGCCCCAGTATTTATCTTATTTGCACACCTGTTACGTATTAACAAAATAAATTTTTTTGGGTTGGTTTTTCGAGACAGGGTTTCTCTGTGTAGCTTTTGCGCCTTTCCTGGAACTCGCTTTGGAGACCAGGCTGGCCTCAAACTCACAGAGATCCGCCTGCCTCTGCCTCCCGAGTGCTGGGATTAAAGACATGCGCCACCACCGCCCGGCAAATTTTAAATTCAAAAGTAACTTTATAAATCAGCAAATTTACTTAGATTACTTAAAAAATAGTCTACACAGTACATATCTTTATTTGAATTTAGAAAGAAACTAAATAAGGCCACTAAGAAAAATAAATTAGGGAATAATCAAAGCCTTAAGACTAGGAAACAAATAAACATATCTATGCCATATACACAAAGCACTGGGAGATCTTATATAAATATATAAAGGGAATTATTCCTGTTTGGTAGAAGTATAAGTCATACCTTGGCACACACACACACACACACACACACACACACACACACATATATATATATATATACATACATACATACATACATATATACATACACATATATATGCATATATCTTACTACATCTATTTAATGTTTATATGTATGTTATGTATTTGTATTACATATATAATCAAACACATATTTGTATATATGTATGTGTAAATAGATAGATAGATATACAATTCAAAATGCTGGTTGTGGTAGTATATGCCTATAATCTCAGCACTCAGAAGCTGAGGCAGAATGGCAGAAAGCTCAAGGGAAGCCAGAGTTACACAGTTACATAGTGAGGCTTGTCTCAAATAAACAGAATATTTTTTGAGAAATGTGATATAATATACTATAACTGATACACTAAATCTATCAGATTTAATTTGATTTAATATTATTACAACATCTGACAAAGTAATTCTTTTGTCATCTGTCTAATTTATGGCATAGAATATCAATTACTTCAAGGCAGAATGAGATTAAAGTGATAAAAATATTCAGGAGTTTCCATAAATAAGATATATAAACAAACATATAAAATAGAATACACAGGTGTCAAAGAAATACAAGCAAGAGGTGAAGTTTGGAGAAGAAACAGGCTCTCTCTGCAGAATTTGTGCCGCTCAAAACAGATTTTGGACATGGTAGGAATGATATGCACAGAAGTTGAGGTAGGAAATCTCCTACAGGAGGAAGAGCTCCAGCAAAGGTATTGAACATTTATTCCCTTGTGGTAGAAATACAAGATACAAGGGATTATTGAAAAACAATAATAGCCAGCATCTTCGGAGCAGTGGCCACAGGCGGGTATCTTATAAACCCTTTGCATGTCCTAATTTCATTAAATTTTACAGCCTGACAAAGGGTAGACTCATGACGGTCAGTTCCGATTTCCTATGATCAGGTTAAGCAATGCCCGAGAAATGAATGAAGCAGGCCTCTGAGTGTGCCTATGAGGATGTGCTCAGAGATGGTTAGATCATGGGGGTCCCTGACCTAATGAATGATTAGTTCATTGATGGAGTTATAATATGATGGCATTATTGGGTGGTAGTGGCAGGTAGGAAGTGGCGTCTAGTTGGAACAAGTGGTTCCCGTGAGTGTGTCATTAGAGGCCGTCTTACCACAGACCCTTCTTCTAATTCCTTTCTTTGTTTCCTTGCCATCCTGAAATAAACTGCTATGCTCTCCCATACTCTTCCTAACATGGTGAACTGACACCTTCGAAACTGTAAGCAAAAACAAATGATCCATCCATGTAAATTGCCATGTCAGATATTTGTTCACAGAGACATAAGCAGCTAACACAGACGTAAAGCTTAAAGGCTTGGGGAGGTTAACTTCTAGCAGATGACTTCTTGCACCAAATGATACCATCTTACTATCTTTTCTTAAGAACTCAGCTACCCCTGTAGCAAGCATGTGACGGGCATCTCCCTGAATGAGCTCCCTGAATTTTCCCTCAGCAATTACCCCTGTTAAAGACGATAGAAAGAGAAAGGAGAACAGCTTCTCATAAGTATTCGTGCTGTATCATTTGCGTTAGTCTATTTATTCTCAAACTTCTTCTATGATACCTTCAGTCTTCAACTGGGGATCAAATGGTTGATAGATAAAACAATATTTAATAATCAGCTACAGGTAAGAAACACTGAGAAACATATTGGATCCAAACTCACACAGGTGAAGAAAAATTTCTTTCCTTTCCCACCACTAGGTTTATGAGTGAACTGTTTAAAATAAAATACAGATGAACAAGACAAAATCAGATTTATTTAATGAGTTTTTCATGACATGGAAGTGTTCAGAATGAAGATCTAACGATAAAGGGAAGCCTGTGTATTCTTATGTACTCAGTTTGCTGATGACTGCTCAGGTAGGTGGAAGTATGATCGGGCAAAGACACTATGGTAATAAAGTGGGAAAAAACACCAGTCTGTTTGTTCTGGTTAGTCTGTGTCCTGTATCTTCTCTGCTGATAAGGCATACCTTTCCAGCAGGTGAAGGGAGAGATTCTCTCACATGAGTCGGGGTCTTCTTTGGAGGAGATGTATGAGAGTTTCTGCTGGTCCAGCAAGTATCACACTATCATAGTTTAGGGCAGCATATGCTAAATGAACCCCATGACTGAGTAACACAGAAAGTATCACCACACTTTAGCAAGTCCCCTGAAAATATAATGCCAAATAAGAAGGAACAACACAAAAAGTTTGCTTTCCCCTCAGATATCTTAGTAACACAGTCTCTCCACCTCACTCTCATAAGCTTCCCTTTGCCTAACACAAACCCGCTAATGTGACTTGGGGACCAAGTTGATAATGAAAAGGGTACTCAAGAAAATGAATAGATTTGTAAACCCAGGAAGAGTCATGAAACAACACATAAAATGTTTAAACACAGACACTTTATGTAGGAAGATATATATTCTATATATATATATATATATATATATGTGTGTGTGTGTGTGTGTGTGTGTATGTGTGTGTGTGTGTTGTCTGTGTATGTTTGTGTGTATAACTGTTTTAAGTATGTATATACATATGTTAAAGGCAACAGAAACTTCTGTCTGCATGCATGAGGAAAACCTTCAGTAACTTACTTTTATAAAAGTAATTAATGTCCAATGCTGTATACTAAGAAACACTTGTTGGCTGCTAAGATAAATGAACAATTTAGATCATACATATTCATAAGGTTTTGGAATCTTTCCAGTAAATGCTATGTGTAAAAAGAATGGGCTTGCATTAAGCATATTTTGGTAATTGGTAATGCAGTCTCCCAGCTCCCCTGAATGTGCAACTCTTAAGGGATCATCTTCTAAGCCACAATGATTATACAAGCTCTCATGCACCGATTTTACATAATTAAATTTTAAAGTAAATTTAATGAAATGTTCAAGAATTTCAGATAATAATCATCATTGCTGCAAACAAGGTAGCAAAAAAAAGAATTTTCATGTTTCTTCTTTTTTTATTATAGCCAGACTTAATGTGTACTTACTTAAAATGAGTATATATATATATATATATATATATATATATATATATATATAGAGAGAGAGAGAGAGAGAGCTCTTTTTAAATATAGTAAAATAAGCTAGCAAGCCAAAAGCCAAGAGAGGGAAATGAAATGAAAGAGAGGAGGGAGAGAGGGAGTCCAATGAAAACGAAAAGCTACCAACTTCTCAAACAACACTGAACTCATGCTGACCATGTGGACACGGGTGAAACCACAGCTTCTGGGGGAGCTTTACACATAACAGGTTCAAGCTAGTGTCCTGCTGCCTTCCTTCCAGAGGAGAAAAGCACCAGAGTTGAAACTGGAGTTGACCTTTTTAAGGAGATGAAATGGGGCTTGTTCCATTATTTGAATCCCGAGCTTTGCGTGTGCTGGGCAAGCGCTCTACCCTGAGCTACATCCAACTCCTCAAACTCCAGTTTAAGTTGCTATAAATAGCTAAAAGTTCAAGTGATTTAGCCAAGCTAGCCTGCCAAGTCAATCAATCAAAGTTATGCTGATGGGGATGATTTTGGAGAATTTTATATGAAAGGTCAAAACAGACAATTTTCATTGCATTCCTATATTCAGTACTGTGTTAGAGAAAGAGTTACACAAGGCAGTGGCTATGGATGGGCCCTTAGCATGGCATTATTTGACTGACTGCAAAGTAAGATTTTTCTTCCTACCTTGAACAGAATTATTTGATGATTGTCATAACAGACCTGGCTTCAGGGATGCTTCTCCAGTGTTCGTGTGATTTCATTGGCTACCTGGCCTTGGCTGATGAACAACTGACACAATGTGGTGGTGCAAAGTGCCTTCTCGGCCCTTCCAGTCTTCTGGGACAACTGCCCACTCTCAGTGTCAAGCTCCGTCATCACTCCAACCACTGCCTCTGTGAGCACATGGCACTCTCCCCTGAATCTCTGTGTCTTCAGACATTCCACTTAGTGTTTCCTCCTCTTGGAAGGAAATCAGTCAGATTGAATTAGAGCCCATGCTTAGTACCCTTGTCTTAACTTGGTTACTTAACTAATACGTAACAGAATGACCTAACTCAAAGAAGGTTGCCATAGAAGTAATGGGGCCAAGGACTTCTGCATATCTTTTATTGAGAAAGAAAATTCAACCCCCACTCCCAAAATGGGGCTACTTCTCAGTGAGGAAACCTGGCCAACACAATTTAACCAGGTGGTAGATATTGACAGTGCTAGTGGTAAGTCCATGGGTGGATAGCATGAACCTCCTAGTAATGTGTAATAACAAGGCTCTTCACATCCTCCCAGAATCCCACAGCCCCAGGATAATCATAAGAAATACCTCTTACCCACCTGACCAGTGTTCTTCCAACCTATAAATATCATGAAAAACAAGAAAAAGTAAGAATCTATCACACGTTAGAGGAGACAGGAAGAGTAAAGGCAATGTGGCATTACGTGTTGGATGACAAAGCAGGGCGGTGGCAGTGGGGGTCATTAATAGAAAGACTAGAGAAATGCAAACAAAGGCTGCAGTTTCATTACTACCAATGTTACTGTTCCTTTTGTGGATTTGACAAATATACCATGTAGGACCTTAACAATGTAGGAAAATTAGATTAAAGGCGTATTAACTCTGAATACCATCTTTACAACCTTAATGTAAATTTGAAATTACTCAAAGAACATTTTAGCCCAGGCAAGCTTAGAATTCACTATGTAGATGAGGCCGACCTGGAACTCACAGAAGTCCTCCCTCCTGCCTCTGCCTCCCCAATGCTGGGCTTAAAGGTATGTGCCATCATGCCCTGATTTCCATTCAAATAGTTTAAAGTTTATTATAGGGGAAAAAAAAAGGTAAGTTGAGAAATATATAGTGTTTTCATTATAGGACGAAAAATAAGTTAATTACTTGTCTCGTTACTGTGACAAACCACCTAGCAAAAGAGAGGACTCCTCTTGGCTCACAGTTCAAGAGGACAGTGTCCATCATGGTGGGAAATCCGTGGCAAGAGGAGTGTGAGGTAACTGATCACATTGGGTCTGTAGTCAGGAAGCAGACAGAGAGAAATGCTGGGGCTCCGCTCACCTTTTCACTCGGTTGAGAGCACTAGCCAATGGGATTGTGTCACTTACGTTCAATCTGGGTCTTCTTGCCTCAGCTAAACCTCTCTGGAAACCCTTAAATGTCCTCATAGACTCATCCAAATGTGTGTCTCCTAGGTATGTCCAAATCCCATCAATTGGATAACTGAAGTTAACCACTATAAAACCTTTTCTCCCTTAGGTACTTCTGCCACATAAATTGTCTCTACAAAAAGAAAAGTAACTAATGCCTAGTGGAAACCCTGTAATGTACAAACGTTATTGATCACATATGCATTGGAAAGAGGCAATCTAGTATTTTTAAAAAATGCTGAAAACTCAGATCTTGAGAAACACTAAAAATGTAGGAAGTCAAAACCAAGTGAGTCCTACACTACAATCTACATATAAGGAATTCTTGGTGGATTTGAAGAGTATGATAGAGAGGCTGGGGTGCTGTCATGGAGATGTAACATCCATTTATTTGAATTTCATCTCAATTTCTTTATTGTCAAGGATAAACTTCCTGCACAAACTGCCCTCACTCTCTCCAGATGCCTTTGAAAGCCATGAGCTGCTTGCATGTTCTGCTGACTCTGAATTTCAGGCCCTGTCATTGACATACAACAGGAAGCATCCCCATCTTGGCCCATCTAAACTGAAACTATGAGGCCTTGATAAAACACTAAGCACCAATTCTGATTACTGATTATTAGAAAATTTTATGGACTCTTACTATCATTTCAAAGTATTTTTCCGGTACATAGTCCCTTAGTCTCTCACTTCCTTAATAATAAGTATTCAAATGTTATAGATAACTTGTATCTGTATACTCCAACAACAGGAAAGCTATCTCCTACCACCAAATAACATAGTTATCTTTTTAAGTATGTTTCATCTCTCTCTGCTCATTGCATATTTGTTTTAGCAAATTAAACTTCACCAACTTAAGACTTTGTGTCTCATGAGTTTGCTGTATCAATGAATGGCTGACTTCATTTCAATTCGTTATCAAATGGGTGTGCAATGAACTATTTGCTGTGAAAATTCACAGGCATGTTTAGGTAGGGAACTACTTTCAGAATCTGCTTGAGGCTGTAGCCCTTCCAACCTTGAAGAGGAAATGAAGAGGGCGGGTGGGAAATCAAAGTAAGGGCAGGCTTTTAAAAAAATCTAGTGGGTCATGGATGTGCTGACCTTCCTGGAATGACATATTCCTAGTTTGAAAGGGGATATGAACAGTGGGTAATTTGCAAGTGAATGCATCTGCAAATGAATGAATGCTTCCAACACAATGGCAGCATTGTGTCCAAGATTAAACCATATTGCTCATGGCAGCAACTTTCACTGAATTTGTTTCTCTGCCATCTGCATCAGTTCTACTCTACTACCAGACACAAGGCCCTGAAAAATGCAGGCCACTAAGAATATCCTGTGAAAAGGGCTGTGTGAACAGCCATTATGCTTGTGGTGATTCCTTAATA
>CABHPQ010001541.1:51951-71554 GCA_902168405.1 Peromyscus aztecus | reverse complement strand
GGTCTATTTTCATTCCCCTGACGTCTGTTGTCACCTCCATGTAACAACTGTCTTAGCAGAGAAATAATGACACTGTGAACTCTCTCCCTATAGCTTTTCATTCCCAAAGAGTCTGAGCAGGTGCCGGGGGTGGTGATACCACAGAGGCAAATTTTAACACTCTGAAGCCTGTCTTCTAAAACCTTACCTCTTCAAACTTACTTTTCCCCCACACTGTTGACTTTGACTCCTTTCTTACACATCTCTGTCATCTGTAGGCTGTGCCTTGAATGACACAGCCTTAGAATATAGAAAACACATTTACATCAAATTGAGAAAAATGATAGGATTTCTCTTGGGTTTCCGTATGTCCCACTTCCTTCTCGGCTTCATTCCCAAATGCCTCAAGGTAGCGATGGGTGCATTACACATGCATGTGTACGCATGCACTGTGTATGTGCACATGTAAGCAGAGGCTAGAGATAGACTTTAGGTACCTGCTCCATCAGTCTATGCTTCCCTCTCTTGAGACAGGATCTCCTACTGAACTGGTGCTAGGCTGCTAAGGAGCAAGCCCAAGCAACCCTTTTGTCTCTGCCCCCCAGAGTACTGGGGTTACAGGCATATGTGAGCACACCACGCTCTTCTTATGTATATGATGTACATGCAGAGAATTTGAATTCAGGCCCTCCTGATTGTACAGCAATAGTTCTTATGGATTGAACCAACTCTCCAGGTCCCAACGTAGCATTTTCTAATTATTCAAGAGCTGTAGTCTCCATTCCTAATTCTTGCCCCTACCCCCACAGAAATACCTGCTATATTATTCTCTATTTTATTTGGTTGTTTTAAATATAATCTGCCAATGAATTTTGTTCAGTATTTATCAATCTACCCTTCCATTTAGACTATGAACTACACAAGAAAAAGAATTTGGTCTGTTTTGTTTTCTATTGTATCATTAGAGGCTAGATTGTCACTTAGTTCATAGTAGATGCTCAATAAAGATTTGCAAGAGGACAAATGGAAAAGTGGCCCACAGTCAATCTGGAACACAGACTTAGTAGTACTGTGATGTGTGTGCTTTCTCTGTGACCACATGTGTTCTTTCTGGGCTGTGAGGGTTTGCTAAGGGTAATGTTGAAATAAGCTCGGAAGATTTAGTTCCTTCAGATTCTGTTGCCTTTTGTTTATTGAACAGTAATTTACTACACCAGCCACTAAAATATGAACTATATAGCTCCTTATACTCTCTTCATTTTTCTCAGTGTTACACAATAACATGATCCCGTATTAAGGAGACACACTTCTTGTTGTGTTTTATGTCACACTCTCCTAGGTCTTTTCAACTGGAAAAACTAAGCCCAGGTACGACTGGGCACTTTTCTTCTGTTGACTCTCATTTTGCCTAACATGTTCATGGCCTTGCTGGTTTCTACTCCCCTCCTTGTAGCTGACTTCATCTGCAGACATAGCAGCGCTGGCTATGTTTAGCATTCTGTGGTTCCAGGGTTTATTTTCTGTATTTCCTCATTGCTATTTTAGCTTATTCTGTAATTAAATAAAATGCCTTGTTCTCTCCATATAAGAGCCACCGGAAGGACAGCATTGCCTGTGCTGGGTAGTGTAAACTGATGTTGTCATCTCAGGGCACCCTGTTAATAGACATATACCTACAGACAGAATCCTTCTAGGGAATATTTGATAAGTCAACACTCTTGGAATATCTGACCGATTCAGACAGGCTGGCAGCCATCTTTAGTCCTGTTGTGTTTTCACAACCTTTCAGACACTCCGAGATGGCAGGACTGGCATGTAAAGTCTCTGGAGCTCAAGAGGCCAACGTGGCCAAGAATTAAACATGGCCAAGAATTAAAATGTGCCATCTGACGTCATGGGAACAAATGCCTGCAAGTGTAAGGGCTGAGGTGGGGGTCATTTAAATTGCAAATATATGTAAAGTAAGAGTATGTGGTATTTTGAATAGTTATTACATAGCTGGAATCACATAAACCGTCTTATGGATAAAGGTAGAAATCACAGATGTACAAAGTTCAGCTCTAAAATAGTCTATATTTTAGGAGATATTTAGCAAAAATCTCTATGGCAAAAATCTCTGTGGTATCTGCTTACTCTGCGAGAGCCTAGAAGTATGCTGAACAAAGAGTGTCAGATCAAAGACTTTCTGTCACTGAAGTTCATTTATTTCAATACTCTGTTCTCTCTCTCTCTCTCTCTCTCTCTCTCTCTCTCTCTCTCTGTCATTTGGCAAAGCTTTATGTAAAATAAATATCTAAGCTTATGTTTATTAGAGAACTTTCAAATAAATGAAAACTATGGATGGTAAATTATTGTATGTAGACATGTCTCCTTGTGTTCCTAGTCTTCCTTCATCCCTTCCCCATTTTCTCCTCTTCTCTAATGTCACCTTCCTCCTTTAAGAGAGGATTTGTTTTATCTGATGAAAAGTACAAAGGAAATAAAGCTGTTTTCTTCAAGTGCAGAGTTAGGAAAAGAGAACTGGATGAAGGGAAGGGAGCTATCATCATGATAAGGGCCAGCAGTTTCCTGTGGGTTAGTGAGTAGATAAAGGACTGAGCACTGGAAGGGACATGGACCTGACCACTGCCTCACAGAAAATCTGGATCCCAAGGGAACAGTCAGGCTGTGTAAAGGCCACTGAATAATTTCAACCTTGATTTCTCTACTCATACAGAATGCCATGATCAGAGAGAGAGCCATTGTGCTGGATAAATGGTCATCCCTTGGTTTAGTGGGCACCCCATGCTCCCTGAAAACATACAGAAAGAATGAGTTGCTTGGGGTGCAAAGACAAAGTCAACTATGAGCATTACATCCTGCTTAGAAATTAAAGAGTAATTCTGCCTGTATGGGTTTAGAGAACTCTTGCTCAGGTGTACAGGCCAGGCCTAGTCTGAGAAGTGAAGAAATAACCTAGATTTTGCACCTGATTATATAGAAAGCCAAGTTTTAAATGCTGATCAAGCTGTGTTTTCCCATGAAGGATGACTCCTCCATCTAGTATAAGAATGAAAATGAGATTATCGCAGTCACATTGTAATCAAGTACTCACTCCACCTACTGTATGGAGACAAGGCCAGGATGCTTCATAAGGATGCTCTTTTATAGGAATGAGTCTGATAGAAAAAGACATTGATTTGGGCTAAATTACCACGTTGGACATAGAAAGAAGATCCTGAAGTCTTTGTGGCCACACATGACTGGCTTTGCTTGGTAAATTAAGATTTGCCTCCAGTTTGGATGGCTGAGGCTGCTCCACAGTGTGCTGGCTAGGTTTTGTCCACTTGACACAAGAGAGGGCCATCTGGGAGGAAACACTTTGGAATTCAAAAGCATCACCAAGCCAGAAACCCCATTTGCATGAGTCCTGAACAAATGAGTGGGAAGAAATGACTAGACAGAGCCCACAGTTGCTCAAGAATTGGTAATTTTCAACAATTGGGCATTTCATGTGACTAGGTCTCCTTTAAGAAGAGCTTGACTGGTTACTGCAGGACATTGCTTGTTTGGCCATTTCTATACTTTCCTAACATTTCCCTTTGCCCCACATGTTTCGTCTTCCTATTCTCTTGTCCTGGGGGGGGGGGGTTCAGAATAGAAGCACATTAGCCCAGATGGCTGTGCACCCTTTGTTTTTCTTACATTCACTTCCTCATTCTAAATTACTATGTTGAACAGAGCAATATGATCCTGCAGCCTTTTGCGGCCACACATGACTGGCCTTGCTTGGTAAAGTGAGATTTGCCTCTGCCTTAGATGGGTATGGTTGTCCCACAGTGTGCTGGCTAGGTTTTTGTCCACTTCACACAAGAGAGGGCTATCTGGGAAATGTGGAGCTTTAATTGAGAAAATGCCTCCCTCAGAGTGGCCTGTAAACAAGTTTGTGAAGCATGTTCTTGACTAATGATCCTGGTGGGAGGGCCCAGCTCACTGTGGGTGGTGCCACTGTGGGGCACGTAGTCCTGGGTGGTGTAAGAAAGCTGTGGAGAACAAACTCATAAGCCACACACTCCTCATGGTTCCCACTTCAGTTCCTACCCTGACTGCCTGTCATGACTGACTATAACTGTAGACTACCAAGACAGTAGGAATCTAGTTCTATTTATAAGATAAAGCCATCCCTCCCCAAGTTGCTTCTGGTCATGGTGTTTACCACAGTGACAGAAACATAACTGTGACACAGGTAACCTCCCAAAGGCAATTTCAACTATATTCTATTGTATCCTTTCCTCAGTAGAGACTTTGAATCAATAGCATTAAGGATAAATGTCAATCATGCCTGTAGATATTATAGCCCCCTTTCTAAGTGCTTTTATTTATGTTGTTCTAATCTTGCCCTCAATTCATCTATATTTCTTGGTAGATGTGTCTGAAGGCATTATGATAAAGAAGATAGAGTTTGCAGACATGAACCATCTGCCGTGGCCTTGGATAAGTCAATTCTCTGAGGGTCTATTTCTTTCTGTATAAGTTAGAGTGAGGACATGATATTTATTTTTATAAGGTTTTGTGCAGGGATAAGATTATGGAGGGAAGACAGCATAATTTCTGACACATGATAAACAACTAACAAAACTTAGCTGTTCTTTTCATAAATAAGTTGATTCAAACCTGAAAGAATGGGACAGTTAAAGAGCATGCTTTATTAATTGTCGCTTGATAGCTCTGTGTTCTCAGGGTCTGAGATTCAGGTTCTTCATCCCATTAGGGAGATAGTGACAGCTATCAAGTAAGATGTTTGGAAGCACCATGAGATGGAGTGAAGGTGTCTTACACCAAGCATTTTGCCAGGTTGTTTTCAACATGACTCGTCCTCCATGTTTGTTGGAAACTTGGGAAATGACAGAGGGCTGTGAAGTTCTGCTGAGGGTAACATTGAAATAAGCTCGGAAGATTTAGTTCCTCCAGATTCCGTTTGCCCTTTGTTTATTAAGCAGTAATTTACTACCCCAACCACTAAAATATGAACTACATAGCTCCTTATACTCTCTTCATCTTTCTCCACGGTACACAATAAATTTAACACGTGTTTGAGAAATCTCGCTACCCTTTCATTTAGATGCTGCTCAAAACACTACATAGTATTTCAAAGCACACGCTCCTTAGATGGAAAGCCCAAACAACTCCCCATATTGAGAGTCAGGCTGTGAGAACGGAGTCTAGCAGTTGAGAAAGGTTTCTGCTATACATCTTACAACCGTTTCTGGATATCATGGATTGCGCCTTGAGTCACTGAACAGCTAGAATGGCATGGAGCCTGCTCACTCTTACAAAGACAGAAGTGCAAAGTCACTCCTTGGTGCTTAGGACGCAATCAGTAGGAGCGTTCTGTGGGCAGAGAGACCCCAGGTGTTGCTTTTGGGAGATGGGGACAACTGGCTGGGGGAGGGGGTACTTGGTGTCTCCCCTCTTCCATTTCCCACTTTGTGTTTCAAGGGAAACATATACAACTAGAATGTGTGACCTTCGGCTGAGCGGTTCTGCAGGAATAGGGTAAGGGAGGGCAAGTCAGAAATAGAAACTCATGGAAGGAGAGTCCTGAGAATTTGGAGCTAGTCACCCATTTCTACCAAGACATGTACTTCTAATTTCGATGTAAATTTAATATCTATTTTTTAAAAGCATATTTTAAACAACAAGTCCTCAAAATGAAAAAGGAAAATGTTTCTGAGCTTTTAATGAAAAATTTATTATTTTAAAAGTTCTACTTTATGAAAAGAAACTCAGGTTTGCAATTCATAATAAATACTGAATCTTTCAACTAATCCTTTAAAGATATTCCATGTTAAACACAGCACTGGTAAACTGATTATGGCCTTTTCAAAACATTCCTGCTTACAGGACCTAAGATCAGTTCCCAGGACGTGTGTCTGGTGACTCAGAACTGTCTCTAGCCTCTGGGTGCATCTGGACTCACATACACAAATCTCAATACACACATAACTTTAAAAAAAAATGTATGAGTGAATAAAATTTTAAACTACACAGCTGTTGGTCTAAAGTTCATGAGTCCCTATGAGCTTGGTTCAGTTGTGTTTGTAGGTTTCCCTATCATGATTTTGATGCCCCTTGCTCATAGAATGCCTCTTGTCTCTCTTCAACTGGACTCTTGGAGCTTGGCCTGGTGCTTGGCTGTGGGTCTCTGCATCTGCTTCCATCAGTTACTGGATGTAGGCTCTTTGATAACTCTTCATAAATGAGACAGTTGTATAGTTTGATCGGCTTAAGGAGCCCCTTGGCAGTAGGATCAGGATTCATTCCTAATGAATAAGCTGGCTTTTTGGAGCCCATTACCTATGGGGTCGGGGGGACACCTTGCACAGCCTTGACGTAGGGGAAGGGGCTAGGACCTGCCTTAAATGAATGTACCAGGCTCTGCTGACTCCCCATAGGAGGTCTTATCTTGTCTGAGGATGGAATGGGGGGTGAGGTGGGGCAGGGGAGGCTGAAGGGCAGAAGGAGAGAAGAGAGGGAGACCTGTGGTTGGTATGTAAAATGAATTAAAAATTCTTAATTAAAAAAATTAAACTACAAAAATGATTCCTACTTATATCAAACAAGGTTGAGTCTATAAATACACACATAGTTCAACCCAAGAGAATTTTCTCTCAAAAGTTATATATTGATAAGTTAAAAGAGAGAGCAGAAATCTACAGAGATGGCACAGTGGGACTGTGCATGTTTGAGGACTACGTTCAAATTCCCAAAACCACAGAAAAGCCAAGCTTCAGCACCTGGGCTTATAACCCCAATGCGGGTCGGGGGAGACAGGCAGTGTGGAAATCGCTGGCCACCCTTCGTAGGCGAAACTGAGAGCTTTGGGTTCAATAACATAACTTTCTTGTCTAAAAATTACAGTAGAGAGTAATACAGGAAGGCATCCATTGTTCTCACTTTTCTTTCACGTGTGAGCTCATGTATTACATGGTCATATAATACACACACACACACACACACACACCACACATAACATATACACACATACACACTCCACATATACACACACCACACACATACACATACACACACACACACACACACACACACACACACACACATACACAAGGAAACAAACATTAATTCTTTTAATTAAATAAAGAGAGAGGATGGGCTTATAATAACAGATGCTAGGGTGGCATTTGACCAAAACTTAGAACTTAGCACTCACTCATAGCTTTTATGTTAAATGTTAAAAGGCACACTGAAATAGCAATAAAGAAGTATAGCATCTGTCCCAATAGCTAGACACATTGTAAAGTAGGAATCATGTCTATTAAAGCCAGCATAATTATAAGCACTATGATGTAATATAATATAGTACACAGAAGGTTTTCGCTTTTATTTGGGTCAGAGTAGCAGTTTGACACATAAAAATAGAATATGAATGGCTTTATAACAACTTGAGGATTCGTCTGGAAGAGCTAAAGGAATTAGATGTGAGATAATTATGTTCAAGTGGTAATTGGGTATGATGACCAACTACAAAATACCTACAGAGAATTTATTAGCAATTAAACTTAAATTAATATCCAGTTAGAAATATAACAGAGAAAGTAAACTGCCATTCTAAACAGCATGCAGTTCTAGGACTCAAAATACACCATTCTTTTAAAAAATTATTATTTATTTGTTTTTGTTTGTTTACTTTACATCCTGGCCACAGTTTCCCCTTCCTCCTCTCGGCCCAGTCCCTCTCCTCCACATCACTCTGTTCCCACCCATGCCCAATCCCCTCCCACTTCCTTTCTGTTCAGGTCTCCCATAGATATCAACAAAGCATGGCCTATCAAGTTGCAGTAAGACTAAGTACCTCCCCATGTCTTGAGCCTGAGCAAGGCGACCCAGTGTGAGGATTGGATCCCAAAAGCCAGTAAAAGAGTCAAAGACAGCCCCTGCTCCCACTGTTAGGAGTCCCCAAAGAAGACCAAGCTACACAACTGTAACATATATGCAAAATGCCTAGGTGAGTCCCATGCAAGTTCTCTGGTTTGCGGTTCTGTCTCTGTGAGCCCCCATGAGCCCAGGTCAGTTGTTTCTTTGAGTTTTCATGGGGTGTCCTTGACCCCTCTGGCACCTACAATCCTTCCTCCCACTCTTCATCAGGATTCCTCAAACTCTGCCTAATGTTTGGCTGTGAATCTGCATCATTGAGGGAATGGCCAACCAACGACTAGTCACGCCTAAAACCCATACTAGGAGAGTAAGCACACCTTGACACTACCTGGAGCACCAGGACCCACAGGCTGGATGACCCAGAGACCTAGGATAGCACTAAACACAACTGAAAAAAAAAAAAAAGAAAGATGTCAGTGTAATGATATCTAGCGATACTCTGCCATACTCATAGATTGGTGCCTAGCACAATTGTCATCAGAAAATACACCATTCTTATACCTCTCTGTGAAACTAATAACAATTTTAACAAGAAAGAAGGATATTTTAACTGAAAGATAAATAGTTCTTTCAAATTAATCTATAGCACTTAATTATAGAGAATAACAATAGCACTTTATTGTTAATTTTGGCAAAATGTATAAAAAATGTCTAAGGGAATAAATATGTAAGAAAGTAAAAATAAAATTGAAAACTTTACAGGTAAAGGGTACAGAGATGTAAAACTTACCACCTGAGAAACTTATGATAAAAATATCAGACTTAGAACAGTGATATAGGCAAGGAATTGGATATGACATAAACTCCAAAGAAGGACCATGTTTTGTGTGTATGCATGCACATATGTGTATAGATATGTGTGGTTATGCACCTATAAAACTATCTGATTTAAATAGAATTTGAATTCTCAGCACATGAAAAGGATAGCTATTCAAATGCTAGCAAACCAGCAGCCAATCATTTTGGAAAATAATATGAACTTAGATCCTTTTATTACCCATTTACTTAAAAATATATATATATATATATATATATTAGATAAGACTTTAATTTAAATATTATTTATTAAAGTGTCAGATACATTTTATTAGGATAAAACTAAAAGGTAAGATATATAAAATTTTAAAATAAAAGATAAAGAAATATTTATTTTGAAGTAATAAAGCATGGAAATAATGTCTGGTAGATATGTATACATTAAAAAGTAAATAGTTAGCCTGGCATGATAGCACATGCCTTTAATCCCAACACTCTGGGAGACAGAGGCAGGCAGATCTCTGAGTTCAAGGCCAGCCTAGTCTACAGAACAAAGCGAGTTCCAGTGCAGCCAGGGCTCATCTCAAACACCATAAATGTGATGTAACAGTAAAAGACAAACAAGAGAAGCTGCTTTCAGTATTGCCAAAGGATGTATGATGAGTTCTGAAGAATCTCTAAGAACAAAGATGCTTGTCCTTACAGAAAAATCAACAATTCTTAGAAGAAACATGAATGGTCGCTAACATGAATAAAAGCCCAACCACAAAGAAAATCCAGTAACAGAGGGCCATTGTTCTCTCTAATCAACATGTTAACAGATTCCTATAAAGACAGGCACACCACAAAACAGATGGCAGTGTAGGTCGGGGTATAATTATGAGAGAAATTTTATTTTATGAACCACTAATTTCATGTCTAAAAATGTACCCTAGGAAAATAACTAAGGGTGTCTGAAAGGATTTGACTACATCCTTGTTTATTGTTGTGGAAGGGGTAAGGTAGAATCTACCCAATATCCAGAAGAGAGGCTTAGCTTCAGGTAATTCCATAAATGTATATGATAGATACATAAGTATAATACTATTTATGGAAGATTTTTATGGAATGTTCGGGGAAAATCCATAAAATGTGAGCTCACTTTTTAAAGATGAGAAAGATGTTTAAGTCAATCATGATAGTACACACCTCCATTTGCACAACTGATAAGGTTGAGGCAGGAGGATTGTTTCAAGACTACCTGGTTTGCATAGCAAAATCTTGTTTCAGTGGACACGGACACACACACACACACACACACACACACAGAGAGAGAGAGAGAGAGAGAGAGAGAGAGAAAGCATCTGGGAACATGGACTCCAAGGAAATGTCAGTATCGATGCATTAAAACTATCGTAGTTAATTTCTGTACTCCTAGTGAGGTGATGTCTAGAAAAAGTTTCTTCATCTGGAAAATGAAAGAATGATAGTATGTTATTTCTAAAGGATTTTAGCAAAGATGCTCCTTAATTCCCCAAGTAGTGGTGACGAACAACCTTCTGAGATTTTTAGAAATCTAACTTTGCAGCAATAATAATAGGGTAAAAGTAGCCAAACTATACTCAAGTTTAGTTACAATTTAAACCATGTGTTTATTTGTAACCTGTGTGTACATTCGCATGTTCCTGTGTGTGTGTGTGTGTGTGTGTGTGTGTGTGTGTGTGTGTATTCTTCTGTCACAAATGTCTTTTTTGATATGGGGTGGGGTGAAGTGAGTGAAGACTGATGGAAATCAGCGGTTTCTCATAGAACTCTCATGCTCAACGCCCGATCTTATTAATGTGTAGTATGTACTGTCGCTTTGCTTGCTGTTTGGAACCCTACTGAAAATTCTTGGGTATGGAAAGGCTCTGTAATGACAACTCACACTGAGAAAGTTGCAAGGGCTGCGGTGATTGAAATAAATCCCCTCACTAAGTAGAGTTCTGTCTGTGTTCTAAAAATTTGTAGAAAGCGCCTCTGCTGTCATTATCTGAAGATTCTTATTTCTGGCGGATAGTTAAAAATGCCTGCAGAATTATGAAGTGTGGTATTTCAAATGGGTTTCAGTACCTTGTTGTGATCATGAAATTAAAACACAAACACACACACACACACACACACACACACACACACACACACACACAGAGAGAGAGAGAGAGAGAGAGAGAGAGAGAGAGAGAGAGAGAGAGAGAGTTTTAATTTGCTGTTAAATACTCCACCTCCACAGCAGTTGTTTGGAGGCCATACAAAATGGTGCAGAATGGCTTTTTAAAAGTGGTTTGCCTTGTTCTTGCTTAACCTGGCGAACGTCAAGAACTTCCAGGAGGGAACACATTTGATTTGCCTTGCACCACCAGAGGACTTGGCCAGCGGCTGCTGTTTGTTTAATGCTAGTGTTGACAAGGTGCTTTTGCCTAGGGAGCTCCAGGTGCTCCAGAATTAGCCATTCACACAGCAGCCTTCATGCCTGAGAGTGCTGTGAGGATTCATGGGAGCTCTAGCTTCCTTCACTCTTATTTCTGTTTACTCAGTGAAGCAAAGCAAACATTTCCTCTTCCCTCAAAGGGCTGGCAGCGGAAAAGTTCTGGTGCTACGTCACCGGGAGTTTACTGCTTGTGTAAATAGATAAATTCCTGGGAGGGAAATTCGTCACACACCCTACTGAGCCAAGGCTCCTAGAAGCCCAGGACATCTCTTCACCCTCTTTTCTGCATCACTGGTCTCACTTATTTAGATCGCTTTCCTGAATATTTAGAAGACGTATATCTTCATTGGTTAAATAATAGTCAGTGTCCTACTACCAGAACACATAGTTTTAAGTGGAGAATGTTGGTCCATTGTGTTCAACTATGAATTTCCAGTATCTAGTCACATGTCTGAAACATGATTGTAAATGCAGCAGCCTGTTGGATGAATGAATGAATGAATGAATGAATGAATGAATGAATGAAATTGCTCAGTAGTAGCATAAGATACCATTAAGTCCCTTATTCACAGTCAGGCTGAAGGCAGTCAAATGTAAATAAACAAAACCAACTTGCATGTTAAGGAGACTGCTGTTATGTTCCTCAGTACTGGAAAAATCTGTGAGGTGAGATGGAGCACTAGTCAGCGGTGCCTTCATTAGTTGCCAGTCACAAAAACCAAATTTAAATTGCCTTCAACAATAAAAGAAGCAAGCCAAGCTGGTGGCGTGACTGAGGAGTCTAAAGTTGCTTCTTCCAGTTGAGCATGTGCTTCAGACCTTCTCATGATGTGCCTAGGGCATCCCTTCTTTCTTTCCTCCTCTCGCCCCTCCCTCTGCCTCCTCATCCTCTTCAAAAGTCCCCTGGTGGGGACACAGAGAGCAAAGCACCACCAATGTGGTGTGATGACATTCTTGTGCTCGGTCCAGGAAAAGTATCTGCCTCCCATTGCTAAGAGATGCTTAACAAAGACTCCAAAGGTCTTTAATTTCAACTGCTCATCATTTTCTTTTTGTTCCATTCCACAGCCTAGCCAGGGCTCAAGGTAGAGTGAGGTAGCATGTTTAAACATATATCCTGCTAATGGAGGAATGTAAGAACTAACTGCACAGTATAAAAATCAAGGTCTGGCTGGATTGTTATGCAGACACAAGGCTCTCAAGAGCGATGTTAGTGGTACTATGGTGTGTGAGAAAGACACTCTCAGCTTTTACAGTGGCTCTTTTTAACCATTTACTCACTTTAAGTTACTAAATCCAGTACTCACACAGTAATTTGATAAGGCTACATAGCAACTATTACCCAGCATTCATAAATTACTCCATTGAATCAGATAATTCAGTGTTAAAGAAAAAAAAATAAGGGGTGAGCAAAACTAAACGAGAGATTTTGTTAGGACACAATATTCTGCCATGTTGCTCATCTTTTCTTCTGGTCCTTTGAAACTGTGATCATTTGGAAACGGTTCCAGGGACGAGAAGTGAGGTTTGGTTGGAAAGAGACTTCTCTAGGAAATCCTTTTCTCTTGTCACCCAGTTAAACTGGATTTGTGGTTGATGTCCTATCCATGTACAATCCAATTTAGAAGAACTTCAGTTTCTCACATGGGGTAGTTTTGTAGTGAAATAGAAAAAAAAAAAAAAAAAAGGAAGGAAGACAAGGTACATACTATTAATATGCCTCTAGCATTTCAGTTAGTCACAAAGCAATAGTAAGATTGCAAAGGGTATGTATAACTCAAGGCTAGCTGTGATGTGCATGGGACCCATGCGCTTTGGCTTTGTGGGTCTCTTCTCCCCATTAAACATAAAATTATTGTGGTTTTTTTGCTATACTGATATAAAATTAATATTAAATTATACCATTTAATTAATTAATTAATAATTAATTAATAAATACCAGATTACATGCATTTCAAACACTCTTTTAAACGCTTGAAAGTATCATAGACTTTGGGTCCACCTTCTATGGTGCTATATTATGTGATACAGCCTTTCTTTCTGTTCTAAATTAAAAAAAAATAATAGAACTTTTTTCTTTAATTTTGAGGATTTCATTCATGTACACAATGAAATATGATTATAGTGACCCCTCATTTCTCCCCCCATCTCTCCTGTTTTCCCCTCCAAACATCATCCTTTTGTTCCTTTGTTTTGGATAAGCCCACTCAGCACCGTTAGTGCTGTCCAGATGTGCACAGGTATGGAGCCAGCCACTGCAAACCTGCCAGCGGCCACACCTCCCGTAAGGAGCCAGTGTCCCTCTTCCAAAGACTCTGCTGGTGCCGGGAGATCACCTACATCACGAGATGTGTGCTGGTTTGTTTTTCAGACAGGCTCACTTGAAATCTGGTTATGTGCAAAGCTGTGAGTGCATATTTGGTGAATCATTCAGCTTTTCTCCCCCCCATTATTCATCTTTCTGGGTTGAATGTGTTTTTGCTGTTAGCATTCATTGCTACAGGTAGGTATTCCGCTGTTGAAGCAAAGCCACACCAGCAACCCCTCAGGCTTCTGCCTGCAGGTTCCTCTCAGAGTATTTCTTTGTCTCCCTCCATTCTTATTCTTGAATGACTGATGTCATGAAAGGCAAGGTTGCCACAACTGCATTTACAGCATGAATTTGTACAATAAGGAAAAACTGGAATTTTTTCCATGCAGAGAGTACTTAGAATTTACTTGAAATCATTCTCCAAAATAATATATGTGTTTGGCATGTGTTTCCCGTAATGCAGGTGAAAGTCAATCTACTATACAGGAAAGTAAATGCTTGTTCATGTTCAGTCACAAACCCTGCCATTGACAGACACTGGCTTACATCTGAATACTCCCTAAGGCCAGTTAGCTGTAGCTAGGGAACAGAGTCTACTGGGATTCATGAGTTTCACCAACACATATGTCCAAAGAAACCCCTGGTTGAGGACTATCTGAAATTAAACTAAATAACGTATTTCAACTACCCATTCTTCTTCCAAGCACCACTAATAAACTGCAACTTTTTGGGGGGGTGGAGGTTGAGACAGGGTTTCTCTGTATAGCTTTGGAGTCTTTCCTGGAACTCACTCTGTAGTCCAGGCTGGCCTCGAACTCACAGAGATCCACCTGCCTCTGCATCCCAAGTGCTGGGATTAAAGGCGTGCGCCGCCAATGCCTAGCCAACTTTTTTTTTTTTTAATCTGGGGCATATCCAAGCAAATATTTCTGGACTGAAACTCAGCCCTGCCAATTCCTGGCTACACGGTATATATGTGCTCCTCATACTGCTGACAATGTCCAGTTCTGGGTACCCCATTATAGGTACTGAACCTGGAAGGATGAATTAGGTGCAGTTCTTTCCTTCACATTGCAACGTGGAGAGGTAAGATTGGCACTGTCTCAGCAGCTGAAGGCACCATGAAAGGAATGTGATTGGATGTGATGTTACCAAAACAAGGTCACACCCAGGGGAACAATTCATAATATTTGGTTTCTCTCTTTACTTCTGTGTTTTATTTACTTTGTGTGTGAGAGGGTATTAGCCTAAGAAGATGGCTAGGTTTGAAGACGAGAATGTATAAACCTTATTTAGCATAGAATCCTGGACACATAGATTGCACAGACTTCAACAGCACCACTTTTCTCGTTGGTTTTCTGAAAAACAAAGGGACAGAAAAAAAAATGAATGAAGAACAATGCCATCAGCTACTGACCTGATCTTACCTCTACGTGAAAGAGATAAGACTACCCTAAATATGCTAGTAGTTTAATAGAAGAATATGTGCGATTTAGCCCAGGGGTGGAAATAGAGGCCCCTTTACCCCCATAGCAGAAAATATACAAAACAAAACAAACAATAGGCTTCTATACAGTATTTGTGGACAAATCTTCGTGCTTTCATTTGCACATGTGTGTGATAGAGGGATTCCTTACAAAAAGTAAAATGCTTCATATGTACAGAGTCAGTTTATAAAAACAAGTTAACCGACTTTGTGGAAATGTGCAGTCTAATACGGAGAGACTGTCTCTATGCTCTGCCTATGGATTACTGTCTCCAGTGGGGGTTACACTTAGGGTGTACACTGCGCTCCTCCTGACCAGCTAAGGATCAAGTGCTCCATTGGCTTCCTAGCAGCTCGTTCTCTCCAACAGTCCCCATATAGAGAACTTCCAATTAACAGGTTCCAATTGCCCAGACTTGACCAAGCTCTGATAGAACAGGGTGTCCTGTGGTGGGGGGGGATCTCTCTCCACCACTCTGGACGTCACTCACAGAGATGGGTTTTTCTTGCTTTTCTCTTTCTCGTCTGTGCTACCAGTGGCAAAGATTGCTTTTGCCAGTGGGGTGCTGATTTTAATGGGTGAATCACGGGAAGATGGCTAAAAAGTCTTCCTCTGCAATGAACCGTAGGACATGAGACCTGGGGAGAAGTCTCCTTGTAAGTGGCTTTACTTTGTCTCAATCACAGACCAAGGCAGTGTTCCCTGTCTTGAAGGCACCTTGGCCTTTGGCAGTCTTATAGCATATGCCCTCTGACATGGGAAGAACTGGCGTCAACGGGGTGATTCAATCCTTGAGAGCCCTCTTTGATGAATGACTAAATCCAGGAGTTCTCTGCCAGCTCTCTGTTCCTTGTGCTTCGTTTCCTGTGGTGCAGAGAGCTGAGTGATGATGGACCACTGCCACGTGTCCCCTCCGGTCATTGCTGTGGGATTTATGACCTTCTTGCCTCCGTCGTCATAAAGAGGGTGTGTACCCTTTTGATGCCCCAGGTCTAGAGATGTTTAGAGCTCTGTGTTCATATTTCCAGGACTACAGCAAACAGACCGCCAAGAATTTACACATCAGCTCACTTAGAGACCATATTCCCTATCTGTCTATTCTATACATAAATATCCATAGAACTTTTGACTTTGTGATTTTTTTTGTGTTTCAATTTGTTACTGCCTAATGGATTTTCCTCTTTAAATGAAGACATAAGAGGAAAGCTTCCAACAAAAGAAGAAAGGCAATGAAGGGAGGGGAATAAGGTGTGAAAATAAAAATTTATTATATACATGTATAAAGCTGTCAAATGGACAGAAAAAAAAATTTCCAAGAAGATGTAGTCACGTGAAATGAAAGGGTGTGTGTGTGTGTGTGTGTGTGTGTGTGTGTGTGTGTGTGTGTGCGCGCGCGCCTGATCTGGAAGTTCAAAAAATCCCCATAATGAAAAGGTCTGGCTTGCGGGTGGGCACCCTTCCATCCAGACAGACAGGAATGTGGCTCAGCAGCCAGGAGACACATGGGCTGTGGTCACCAGTATAGGCACCTCGCTAGAGAAACTCCACCTGGGCTTGCCCATCTTTTCTGAGTGAAGGAGCAGCCACTTGACCTTTCTAGGCCTCCCCCAAATTCCTTTTGTGTCCTTACACTGTTTTCTTTCTTTTCTCCCCTCCTCACAGAAAAATACCTCCAAATGGAAGCCCTTAAGATGCCCCTTTGTCCACACCCCCTTTAGCCATGAGAGTTGAATGTGATTATAGATTTCATCATTGGTGGTGACAATTGTGTGCCCTTCCCGGGGCCATTTCTATTCTTCACTTTCTCCCTTCTAAGAATTTGTTCTTTCAAATAACTTTTTGAGCCTACATGAATCCACTGGGACATTTTGACAATTAACCTGGACTGGATGTCCTAAAAATGATTGCTGAAATGCACTCATAAAACCCATCCTAGCCCACTGTCCCTGCCCTCCCCGCTCCCCCAGGTTGGAGCACACTGATTCTTGACTCTTTGCCAGCACCTGAGAACAGAATGACTGATTTCTGTGTCACTTCATGACGAAAGGCCCGGCTGGCAAGAGCCCAAATTTTGCAGCTGGCTATTAATTGAAGAAAACTCTCTCTCTCCATAGTCAGACACGACCTGATTCAGCAGACCCTTCTTTTATACCAGGGGGGGGGAAACCATGAAGACTTTCATTTGGCTTTGCTTATGGTGGGTCATCTGAGCTGGCCACACTCAGATGGTGGGGTTAATGCTTTCTGGGATGTTCTTGCCAATTAAAATTTATTTCTAAAAGAGTTTGGATATCTCATTATGGAGACTTTCACATTGTCCAGTAGAAGGGAATGCTGTATCCTCCGTTTGGTCTCACGTACTGCACAATTCACTTTCAAAGTAATTTCACTAAAATTTCAAATTCTGGCATTTGGAGGGAAGGTTCTGGCCTTGTAAGCTGATTACTTTTCTATGACATTGGGCTACGATTGTCGTTTTATCCTAAATACATCTTTAAGAGTCATTTATAATGATGTATATAATATATTGTATAATAATATATGTAATATATACATTTAGTATATGGCACATGGAATGCCAACATTTTTGATGGGTGCATTTTATAATTAAATAAGAAAGTACTTGGCATGAAATGATATAGGATGATAAAAATTGTGGAACTTTTACATAAAATGAAAATCTCTGTGGAAATAAGGTGGCAAAATCCTTTTGGAAGCACTGAAAATTAGTACATCTTTACCGAGTATGCCAATTCACAAGTTACATTATTCTGGGAAAATGATGTTGCTGTACCAAGGGCCTCTTTTGCCTCCTTCCCTTCTTTTCTGTACTCACAGTTCCCTCTGCTTTCTGGATGCTGAATTATTTGTCATTATTAGACACTGAATCCTGAGAAGGAATGTGAGATGGCAAAATTTCATGCAGTCCAAGTTTAAAGTGTCTGTGAGTGATTCAGTAGGACCTGACCAACAGAAACTGGCCAAAAAAAAAATCATTAGGAGGTAGCAGAAGAGACCTGGGAGAACCGGTTTATCCCTAGAGACTTGTGAGTCATTAGGGAAAATGGTATCAAAGGGCATGAGAGAGTCTGGCTTGGGTTACAGAAGATGCAAAACCACTCGAGGCAAGAAAATATTGTAGGATGAAGTAGTTGTGATGTGAATGTCCAACCCAGGAATTTGTGTTCATGAAATGTTTCCTGTGTAACAGAGATGGGAGGGGGACTGGAGAAAGTAGAAAGTGGCAGTTCATCCTGATCAGTATCTCACTGCTGTGAGCTACTTTATGCCCCAGGCTCTTCTAATGGCTCCCTCCTTGGGAGGACTTTTTCAGGACTGCAGGCAGGCTGAGCTGCACGGAGTCGATTCAGCCAAAAGGATGTAAGGCGGTGTCAGTGGATACCCCTGAAAAATAGTGCCTAAGATTTTAAGAAGCCATTGTTGTAAAATAGCAATCATGTTTATTATATCCCCTACCCAAAGAAAAGAGGGATGGGGAATAGATGGTATCTGATGAAGGAGTTTCTTCTCATATATAAATTAGAAATTTAAGTGCACAGAGTTCTATTTTTATGTGTATTATCTGAGTATGAAACCACAGATTTATCTTGAAACATAATTGGAAATGTTCCATAAAGTTCCATGTGCTTCTGTCTGGTGACAGATGTCTTTGAGTAGATGTAAGGTTAGAGGCTTTGTATTTTTTTCACCCTAATTAATTTCTTTCATCTGTAGCAAGAATCTCAGCTTTTGGTATTATTTAATTTATGAACTTTGGTATCATGTTACATTCTGATATTTCTTGTGTTTTTCCTAAATTTTCTTGTTTTTCCTAAAACAAAAAACCTTACATTTTGGCAACAAATGTTATATATTAAGCATTTTCCATTTTCTGAGAACGATTCTTAATTATAGGGATAAAGAGCAATGATCAAGATAGACTTTGATGCTGACAAAAAGATGTGTGAACTATGTAGCATTCTGTAATGATCACAGTGGGCTGAGCCTGGAGTCTTCAAAAGCCATTCCTAAGAATATTACTCTCTTCTTTGAAACATGGTGAGAGTCCTTACTATACTCACCTAATACGATGATTGGTAACAGCTCACGTTGCCTATCAATAAGATTTAAATATGTCTATCAGCTTTAAACTCCCTCTTCTCAAGGCTATATTTTCACCTGATCGCAGTACCCTGATACAATGGTGTCATGGTGAGGATCACAGAAAGCCTCCAGAGTGAATGAGAGTTTAGAACCAATAGCTTGTTAAGGGACTTGGGGCTGGTGCTGCAAAGTATTTCAGGATGCCTCGAGATAGTAAGCTAAGAAGGGTTTCAGTGGGCGACGATGTGACAGGGTTAACAATCTCCTCTTGCTTCTGTGGTGAGGAGAATTCAGAATGAGCAATGGAGGAGAGAAGGGACTGGAACATCCAAGGAGCTTATGTGTGGGCCCTCATTGTCTTGGGACTCACCAAGAGCTTCACTACCTACCTTTTCGACAATGGCGTTTACTGCTCCTGCTGGTTTAATTGCCAGTTTGACTTCCAAACAAAACAAAACAAAAAACAAAAAAATAATCACCATGGAGGCAAAACTATCTTTGCTGCGGAAGGCCAAACCTTTAAGGAAAAAAATTTATCTTTTTTTTTCTATTTTTTTTAAAACTTACAGAGATAGAATTTTCCAT
>CABHPQ010001541.1:25416-51851 GCA_902168405.1 Peromyscus aztecus | reverse complement strand
AAAAAATTTATCTTTTTTTTCTATTTTTTTTAAAACTTACAGAGATAGAATTTTCCATTTTTATTCTATTTCATTTTTTCTTTCTTTTTTTTTTTTTAAGGAAATGATGGATCATTGTATAAGGTTTTAGCCCCAAAACAGATTTCAGAGATTTAGACAGCAGTTGTTAGTCAGATATTGGTAACAAAAGAAAAAGAAAGAAGGAAGGAGGGGGGGGAATGGGCTAGTGCATGGCAATGCACCATTATGAAACCACGCAGACACAACTGGCCCGTACTGCAGAAGTTGTGTGTATCTCACATCTCCGACAAGCAGCGTCAGTCACCCAGGACCTTGTATTTCTAACTAGGTTCTGGGTGACGCTGATGTTGCTTGTTTGAGATATGAAAGTTCCTGGCCCCATTTTAGGCCTAAAAGGCAGAAACCTGCAGCTGAGGCTCTAAATCCCTATTTACAAAAGACCTCCAGGAGATTCTGGTGTGTGTTATAGCCTGAGACCACTGCTGTCATTACACAAGGTAGATCATTCTGTTCCCCTTAGTATGAATTCAGTGATTGTCACAAATGTGAGGAAGACTATACATGAAAAGTGTGTTACCAGCATTCTGTTTCAGAGGAAATGAAAGTCAGGCTCTTTCACCTGTTTTTAAATTTTTATTGTATTAAGAAGTGAACAGAGAGGTACAGTGAGCTATTTATGTAATTATGTAGAAATAATGAAGTTTGTTCTAGCAAAAAGAGGCATATCTCATGGAAAAGCCTTCAGTAATATTCTGTCTAGACCAAATATTCATTTTAGGGGCAAGACACACAAAAGAAAATTACCTTCTTCATCAAGCACAAGGGAAATGATGTTTTAATTTTGTAGAGAAGTAATTTTATTTTCTTCGAGAAATGGGCAGGCTGATATTAGTAATTGAATTTACTTCTCAAGTATAATGATGGCTCCTACAGTTCTGACTAAGGCTGAAAGAAATAGAGGTGAAGGGGTAGAAGGCTGAGAAGATAGCTTGCTTGAAAAAGTGCTTGCACTCAAGCCTAAGGATCTGTGTTCAGATCCCAGCACCCATATAAAAGCCATGTACTGCAGTAGATACCTATATCCCCCAAACCAAATAGCAGAGATGGGCGGATCCCTAAAGCTCATTGGTCAGCTGTCTAGCCCAAACAGTGTGATGCATATTCAGTGAGAGTTCCTTTCTCAAAAACTAAGATGTATCAACACACAATTACAATAGGGCATGGTCACTTTCTAGACAAAGATGGATGTGGTGTAGCAATACCTACTTCTGCACTCCACCACATTAGGCCAGGGTGGGGAACTGGGAAGGAAGAGACACTGTACCATTGCTGCTGAGAAGAAATTAACTGGAGGCAGAGCAGAACAGAGACAAAGGCAGATTCAAAGTTCAAAAGTGGATCTATTCCAAAGCCATCACACTGGACATGGCTCTACCTGGTAGATTCTAGGGTTGGTGGCAATGGTACAGAATCTGGAGAACTATAGCAGATAAAGCCAAGTAGAAGGCAGGGACTTTGTGGTTTAGGATTTGTTTGCACCAGAAAGACTGGATGGGGGGTTGGGGCTGGAATAAAGACCAGTAGGGACATTGACACAGAAATTCAGTCAGACAAGTGGGTATAGCCTGAACCAACTCAGAGGGAATTGAAAATACAAAGGTTTAGGAAAGATTTCTTTGGCCCTTTAGACCTGGTGGGTCACTGGATTTAAGGGCAATTGAATGAATGGAAGGCTGGGCAGTAGGGTAGGGGAGTCAAAAAAGAGCAGGTTTCGGGAAGAGCTCCTATATTCCTTTCCACTGAGCAGGATCTGAGAACGCTGTAGCTGATCTGTTGGAGATGCCTAATAGAGCACTGGGAAGCAACACAGGCCTGGAACTCCCGAGATCAGACTCTCCCATGTTTCTCTCTAACCGCAAAAATAAACCCCAACACCTTTAAATGCAGAGGTTAAGGCCAAAGGCCCAGTGACCCCCATAGTGAATGGGAACTCCTCTAGATGCCAGTTTCATATGGTGCATGCTTTTTACAACTGCATAATTCTGAAACAAATAAAAACAATAGTTGGCTAGAAAGCAATTTGGTTTGTGCAATAAAATCTATTGGCCAAACAACCAGATCTACTGTCCTTCAGTTAGGATTAGATTTTAACAACAGAGGATGCCAGGGAACTTGGGGGTATAAGAGAATGCCTCCTTTTTACTATGGATAATTTCTTGTAATAATAAAAATTATTTTCTGTAGATCTTTTGTTTGGTGAAAACAATAATAAAAAATATATGAATGATATGATAGAGAAAGAAGAGCTACACAAGCCTTCACAATAATGTTGTTCATTGCATTTTGAAATAGAGTATTTAAATCAGAATGGAATTTTCTTTAGTTGTATCAAAGAAGTTTAGATGCCATTTTTTTACTGAATAAAATAGGTACAAATATGATAGCTGTCAAATCCAAGAACAGTCTCATATAACTGATGACTCATATTGTACAATTTTAGTAAAATGCTTCTGCAACTCTGAAACTTCCGAAGCTATTTTACTCTGAAGACCACACATGATCCGAACAATTAATATACAGGCACATAATATCCAGCTAGCCTTGAGAACAAAAAGGGGAGCAAGAATTGTCATCAACAAAATTTGCCATGTTGAATGTCATTAATGTGTTCAAATGATCAAATTAGAAAAGCTAGGACGAATTAATAATATATTTCTTCTGGCCCATTATTTTTAATACATGCATAATATTACTCTATTTAGGTGGACAGTTCAACCTACTTCTGTGATACAGTTGTGAGAGATGGGGCTGTACTTGAAATGACAACTACTTGGACAGGTCAAATTGGTCACAGTCCTCTGAAAGTCTTATCCTGCCTTTCTTCTTTGCTCTGACGCCGTTCTCCAGAACACCTACTCCCACTAGTAAATGGTTTCCACAAGGCAATACGATGTTTATCATGGCCTGTTATCTTGACGGTGTCTTTATTCAGTAGTAAAGAGTCATTGAGCAAAATCTGTTTCTCCTGGCATCCTTGCCTCTCTGTTCTCCTCCCTCCTTCTTTCTTACCCCACTCCTCTAATCTCTAGTTCACATACACAACATGTGAGTGTGTGCACACACATACTGTTAAATGACACATAATCAATCTGTAAACTTTAAATTTGGGGTGAGTCCCATTGTATCTTGTTAAATGCTTCATATGTGTGTGTAACTGTCATAGAACACTGTCCATCAGGCATTGCTATATTTAAAACTAAAGTCTTCATATAGCATGTCCTAAGCTAGCCCACTTGCAAAGAATACAGGAATATAGATCATTCATGTTTTCTTTTATAATCATTTACTATAGTAGGTACATAGTAAATAGCATGTTAAGGAAAAGTAAGTAGGCATTTAGAGTCCTCTCATTGAAAAAGACTTCAGAAATATGTAACACAAAACTTAATTGTAGTGGGTAGCCATTCCAGCTTTGGTCTGGAAGTTCCAATCCCCATTGAGGCTTCGGTAACTATCACGCCTACAAGGTGGGGCCAAGAGAGGGCCCTGAAGACCGGAGATCTGGATGCACTGCCCTCTCTTGGTTCCCGGACCCTGGACACTAGAGTTACACCGAACAGAGTTCTCCAGAGAACACTGCCAGACTGCGCTATGTCTTCTCCAGACTCTGTAGCCTATCCCTTCATTTGTGAGTTACCCCACAAAATAAACCTCCCTTTTAACTACGTGGAGTGGTCTGAATAATTTCACCAATACTTAATGCTAAGAAACTTAAACAAAAGTGGGAGAAGTCAAATATTGCAAATATGCAAAGCTATGAAATGTTGTTCAGAGTTAGAATGGGGTGTTCCCATGCTTATGTTAAATCTTCACGAGAAGCTAAGTGCTACTCTTCATGGGTGTCTGATGCACCCCATATTCAGCTACTCAGTGCTTTCTCTTGGGTTTGAATTATGTTAACATTAATCCACCTTAAGCACTTTCAATATTTCTTCCTTTTTTTTTCTTTGTGCCCTCTTATTTTTTTTCTTTCTCTATAGCTCCTTTCTCCTATAAAATCTAAAAATAATTATATCAGTGTGTTGGAAATATTTCAGCCCTGTATTTCAGATATTTTGATTATTTCAGAGCAGTTTAGTGACATGTCTGTCAGGATTTCCTGTTGCTATGTTTCAATTACCAGAGAGCCTTTCACAAAACTCATCCCAAACAATGTGATACTGTCTTAGGACATCAACTTGACGGATGTGTTCAGTGTCTGCAGGCATTTGAAGAGTCTTCACTGAAAATTAGGTGTCATAAGACAAGACCCACTTAGCAATTATAGGATTTTTAGGACTTGCCATTTGTAAGCTTTCATAAAGAAGAGTCAAACCTCCTCCAAATGAGTGTTAACAATTATTTTGTATTTATAGCCCTTTTCTGTGTATATGTGTACATACATATAAATGGATATGTGTGCCTCATATATGTATGCACATTGTAACTATATATACTTATATTAAAATAATAATGAAAACATATTTAGTATCATCGGTGGCAGATGGTATTTATGAATGACAGCTTTTATAGTATACATGTTGATGGCAAAGGTGGAGAAATTAAACCGTTTTGTCACTTTTTTTTTTTGGTGATTTGTGGTAAGTGTTTACTCCCTGTGGGGAACATTGAAAATTCTGGTGCTAACACTGGGGCTGAAATAAGTACCAGCTCTGCATGCTTTCACATGTATTATCTCATGTGGTTTTACATTGTTCCTAAGAGGTAAATATTCTAACAGGACCACAGATATACAAGTAGGCTGAAAAAAATACACATATCAAGTTGGAAAAACTTCACACATTTTTAAGCAGTAGTTCTTACCCACTTTAAGTTACCTGAGGAACTTTTAAGAAATCTTTTACCCAGGTCAGGTACCTCATTCCATGGCACTGGAGTTTCTGGGAAGAGGACATAAGTGACTATTTATTTTTGTTGCCCCTAGTGTCTCTTTTATTGCACAGACTCACCAACTTCCTCTCTAGATATTGCTTGTAAGGAACTATGTCTTTATGTGGGCTTTCTTCCAGAAATACCATTTTCTTTCCATCCCCATCACCCTTCCCCCTCCAAATGGTCATTTGAATCAGTTGACTATATGATAAAGGCAGCTATGCACCTATTCTAATCTTAACACAAAAGCCCTGTTTAGTGTTCAATAATTTGCATGGTTACCTAATGCAAAATAAGTGTCACATCCAAATTAGAAATAACAAAGCTCTATCTTGTTTCCTCATTTCCTTCTATATTACATCAAACCTGACTCATACATTTCCCCAGTTTCCATAACTACCACCAATGTTTGGGCTTGGTCTTTTTTCAATCTAGAAGTTGTCAGAATTTTCTGAAGATTCAGATTAGAGCCAAGGACTAAAAAGTCATTGGCTCTCTGCACCTTGACTCAAGAAGCTCTGTGTGGTATCATTGCAAATCCCTCATTTGCATGTTATGAGGCTTCATGGTGATGGGGTGCTTTGTACACATGCCATTCTACTCTAACTCATCTTCAGTTTTCTTCTCGTACTTTCCAAGGCTTTGCTGAAGAGAAGCTCTTCTGTTCACTGTCACTGGGTATCCAGGAAGAATTGTCTGTTGCAGTCTTTTGGGTCTTTTCTTCCTTTGGCTCCACCAATCATTATGTGGATAAAGTTGTACTTCCAGTTACTAAAATCAAGCTAGAGACATTGCAATAGTTTTTAACTGAACTCCTGAGAAAAATACTCATGTTTTCAAATGTTTGGGAATTTTTGAAAATACAGATTATATCAGTAAGTTGTTTGCCTGTTTGGTTTTCTTTTGTGTGTGTGTGTGTGTGTGTGTGTGTGTGTGTGTGTGTGTGTGTGTGTTTCTAATAATTTTTCTGCTGAAAAAGAAATTTAATCTTTGTGAAATACATCTAGGATATAACTGAAAGATGCTCACAAAAGAAGGCAGATTTCAATTAATATGTGCAAAGCATTTCAAAGTATTACAAACAGTTCTTAATTTGCACAGGTAAATTATTTGAACTGTTGGGAGAGTGAATAAAAATTGTAGGCTTGGGGAGCAGAGAAAGCTCTACCCTAGTTTCATGCAATTGAAATGTCTAGTTTTCCAAATCACCTCTTACAAGATTTTTGGCATTGCCTCCCCTAACTGGTAACTCACCTTTATTTGTAGTTTTTATAAGCAAATGTGCTTTTCTTTTCTTTTTCTTTTTTTTTCTTCTTCTTTTTTTTTTCAAGACAGGGTTTCTCTGTGTAGCTTTGCATCTTTCCTGGAACTCACTCTGTAGCCCAGGCTACATATCTCACAGAACTCACAGAGATCTTCCTGCCTCTGCCTCTTGAGTGCTGGGATTAAAGGCGTGTGCCACCACCACCCGGTTGCAAATGTGCTTTTCATTCACACCATCTGTGGTATGAGTTTGGTCTTCACTTGCTAATATTATAACCACCTTGAGGGGTAAGTACACCTTGCAGGGTTCTGTCTGTAGTACCTCTGATTCTGAAGGTCAGTACTAGAGTACCAGTTACAGCCTTCTGACAAGTCCCCATACCATGCTGTGCTGCCTGCTGGTGTCTACACTGTGAAGAATCTCTCCATTAATAATTGTATCAGTTGAGTTTTCATTATAGTACATATTTCTAATGACTGACAACAAATAGCTTGCTACTCGCCAAACATCTTGATGTTTCCAAGGATCCATATATAGTCATAGACTCAGAGAAGCAAACCACATCTATATTAAGATTGTCTTTTTGTTTGGTCTAGTTTTAGTGTATTTAATTACACCAATCTTGGAGAAAAAGAAAGATTTTCTAAACTTGGCCTCCCAGATTTTTTTTTTAAGATGATAAAACATTCCATCTTAAGTCTTTGGATTTTTCATTTGTCTCATTAGTATATGAGTTCTAGGCAACCACTAAGGTCTTAAGAAAATTTAATAAAATTGAAAAATACTGTCAATAAAAATGAAGGTGTTCATTCTTGCACAAATATTCTAAAAAAAACATAATAATGAGGGTTCCGTATGCTGTGTAATCATCCAAATACTCCTAAACATATTTTAGGCATTGCTATTGTATTTCCCCTGGCTATTGGCTATTGATTTATGTTACATGAAGGGAATATACTGGACATGTGTCATGCCGTACTTGTATCCTCAGGAAGGCCATGTCTTACTTTATATTACTGTATTATTTGCCAACAGTGTTTAATAATGTGAGGCTTAGAGTAATGACCTGGAGGTAGTAACGAATCCAACCTGACTAAAGAGCCCGGACTAGTTAGAAGACTCCCAATAACTCCTCTCTATCTGCTCATCTCCCTACATCTCCTACACTCTGTCTGGGGCCAGCACTCTTAAGATGATGTATCTAGCATAAGATGCCAAGGAGCTGCAGGGGAGATTGCTCTGTGAGTAGGAGCATTTTGTAAGAGCACAAACACTTGTAAGAGCACAAGCCTAAGGTTCTGGCTTTGAACATGTCTATAGTCCCCAAAATGGGAGGAGACAAGCAGATAACCAAGAGCTCTGTAGCCAACAAATAAAGCCAAACAGTGAGCTTCTGGTTCAGTGAGATCCTATCTCAACAAGGCAGATAAAAGTAAAGGAAGATGGAAGGTGCTCACGTCTTACTCAGACCTTAACCCAGGTGTGTGCACCTGCACACTTGTACGCATGCAACACACACACATACACACACACACATATACACACATACACACACACACATACACACACACATATACACACATACACACACACATACACACACACATATACACACATACACACACACATACACGCACACACACACACACACACACACACACACACACACACACACAATCTGCTTTAGCAACATGAGTTGGGTTTTCTAAGGTGTGAGGCATGAAACTGAGTATAATTACAGTTATTTTGAAGCCGAAGAATCCTGCACTTTAAGTAAGGATGCTAAGACTAACTTAAAATCGTGTAGAGCACTTTGGCTCTTATAATCTTTCTGCTCCTTCTTCTATAATGTTCCCTGACCCTTAAGTGTAGGAGTTGTGTTATAGAGGAATCAGCTATGGCTGGGCACCATGGATCATTTGGTCTATGCATTTTGATCTGTTGTAGTTGTCTATAATGGTCTCTGTTGTGGAAAAAAAAGTTTCTTTGTTGAGGAGTGATGAGAGCTGTACTTATTTGTAGGAATAAAGATAAATGTTTAGGATGCAATTAAGGATTATGCTGGTTTAGTAAAGTGGCAGTTGTGGGATTTCCTCCAGGATCTATGACTTCACTAGCCCTTGGCTCAGTTTCTAATACCAAAGTTTGCCTGTTATTCAGTAGCATTTGAGCCCAATTTAGAGCTGTTGGTTACCACCAAGTTATGACTGCCACTATTTCACCCTTAGGGTTCTCATATCATCCTGGTGATTGTTTTAGTTCCTAGGAGTCATGCCTATTGGTTGCTTCTGTCCTTTGGAGGCTTTCATGGTTCTCAGGGAGAAGGTGTTCAGGTTAGATCCAGCTCAGATCCTCCAGATCCAGTGTCTGAAGCTCATGTTTTCTTCGGCAATATGGACTTAACCTTCAGTCTGCGTGAGACAAGCAGGACAACAACAATAGTTGTTCCTATAATATGCTGGAAGTCTCTTGGACTCCTCTAACTAGAAGCTCATCAGTAGCATTTGCATGCCTGGTGTTGGGGGTTTTGTTACTGGTGTATGGCCTATGTGGGAAACATTGCTAGCCCAATTTATAAAATTTCACTTAAGGCATATATGTATATGTATCCATGTAGGCGTATATATTATATGTAACCTTTGGTAAATAGATAATAATATGATTCCTTATGACTTTTTTCAGGCATCCTTATTGTTACTTGACCTTCCTTGCTCTTTTACCTTGATCTCTCACCTTGTCTCTACTACTCCTCTGCTCTCTAGTTTTCCCATTTCCCTCCAAATAACTTGTACTCTGATTTCCCTCTCTATTGCTCCTCCCCATCCCATGGTATCTTTTCATTGCCTTGGCTTCTGCAATTATTTCATTTATAAACTCACATCTGAAGATTTGGAGTTTGGAGCCACAGATGAGGAATAACATGCAATATTTGTCTTTCTGGGACAAAGTTAACATGTTCCATAGGCTCTTTCTAGTTCTGTCCATTTATCTGCAAAGTTCATGGTTTCATTTTTCTTTACAGCTGAATGGTATTGTCATTATCCATTCATTGGCTGAAAGACTTTTAGGTTGTTTCTATCTCCTAGCTTATGTGAGTAGAACAGCAGTAAACATGGATGAGCAAGTATCTGGAGAGTTAGATGTTGAGTCATTTGGGTATATGCAATAGAGTAGTGGTATAGCTGGGTCCTATCAACACTTCAGATCCAGACTGTACAGTGATGTTACATAATTCATTTCTGAATATCAACTTTAAAGAAAAATAACCATACCAGACTATCAAGCTTGTCTTCAATACCATGTGATGATTTAGGGAAAAGACTCAAAATTCCACAGATGCCATAGTGAATTTCTTAATAAGGAAATAAAGAGCCTTGTCCAAACAGCATCATCCACTTTTTCAAAGCTACCGAAGAAGACATGAAAAAAATGTGATGCTGTTTCATTCATAGCATATTTTTTAAAAAGTACTTTAAATACCTTAAAGTTGTTATAAATCAAATCAAACAAGTTGAAAACATTTGGATAAGTAGTTTTGAACCATCTATTTAGCAGCATTGTCGTTCAATGTCTTATAACATGGCAAAGTATCTGGGACTGGCCTTGATTCTGAATTGTTGCTGTAATAAATTAAGTGCCCAGGGAAGGAGTTATTGCAATTATCAGAGATGAACTTGTACACACTAAATAATTGAAAACAAAAGCAGGTGGTTAATGCAGTGCAACGGTCACCATTAATGCTGATGGAGTTGATCCTTCAAGTGATGTGATTGAGACCAAGTCAACATGTGTTGTAAGAACATCTTCTCATGTACCTGCAAGGTAAAAACAAAAACAAATACACTTAACAACAAAATAACTATTCATATAGGGTTTAATCTAAATTTTATTGTATTATATATTTTAATTTTCAAAAGAATGGGAATTCAAATTCTTTGATCTATAGCAATAAAATATGTTAATACCTAAAGCAAAGAGATGCACAAGTAATTATTATCATATTAACATTTTGAAGTAAAGAACTGTGGGAAATAAGCCCTACTTCTCACTCAAAATGTGACCCATGAATCAGCAGTTTCTGGATCCTAGCCCCTGGGAGCTTAGCATGAATACAGATTCTTGAACCCTTACCTAGACCTCCTGGGACACAATCTGCATTTTAACAAGCTCCCTGGTGGTTCTTTCCACATTTATTGTAGGAAAAACTGAGCTGGAGCAATACCTAAGAGACTCATTATGAATTTTGCTATCAAGTGTATTAGATCCTAATAGCACCATGTGAATTCACTTTGTTCTTAATAGATTGTTCTAGCATATGCTTTAAAAAGCTGCTTTCATCAAGGGAGCTTAGTGGTTTTTGTCTCAGTAGCTAACCTTGGAATGTAGGCATCTACAGTTATACTTAGAGTTTCTCAAACCTTTTGGTCATGTATTGTTTATATTTCAAAACCTTAAATTGGCCAAGCATACTTTTAAAAGTACGATACTTGAAATTGGCAGTCAAGGGTACAGAAGAGCAATTAGTTCAAAGGAAGGCATATTGGGAATGAAGAGAAGACTTGAATGGACTTGAATCAGAATGTCTAATCTGAAAGAAGACACTGTTGTCTTTTTGTCAGGTGCTAACACAAACAATGCCATTGCCTTCATAGGCCAGGGCTTCCTCTTCTGTTCAGTCGCTGCTCAGATCTTAGACCTATACAGCCAGCTCTGCCTTACTGCGTTGGCCTTGCTTTTGGTGAAGCAGCTTCTGCCTCCATGATGCTTCCAGGTAGCAATGTCTTTCTTGGGAATCTAGATACGAAAGGCATCTGAGATTCCATTATTCCTTGGCACTGTCAAATTTGTTCTGAATATTTTCCATCCCTTAAGTTAACTACTCATATCCTAATAGTTACCTAATCCTGCCCAACTGACTTCTGTAGGTTACCTTCTCTCCTTCCTTCCTTTTCTTTCTTCTTTTTTTTTTTTTTTTTACTTTATCTTTCTTTTTTCCCCTTGTTGTCCTAGAATGGAAAAGCCCTGGGCAAGCATTTTACCATGGAAAAACTAACCCCTCATTCCTGAAGTTGTAATCCAGAGATGAGCAGCTTACAAAATCCCAAGTGAGACCCAAGCAGCTCAGGCTGTTCTAGAGACTCTTCCCTTCATCCTGGACGTTAGTCACCAATGAATGTGACTTTAGGTCTCATGACTTCTTTGTCACTGTTGTCACATCATGACTTAACTAACCAGCATCTGACTAGTTGGATATTTTTCTTCTTACCAGAAGGCAAAAATTCTAGTATGCCCCCATTTAAGTCATCTCGTTAGATTTGGGTCATTATGTCTCTTTCATATCCTGATTCTGGTATCCATTCATTCTATTAGCTATCTTTCCCCACCTGAAAGTCATCTTGTCTTTAGGCAATAAGACATGTTATTGTCACCTCAGTTTTTCTTTAGCTTTATCATAGTGTGAGCTTTGCCACAGGCTCTCCATGGGTGATTTTATTTTCTTTTGCCGTTATTATTTATACATGGTCTTGCTACATAGGCCAGGCCAACCTTTGACTCGATAAGCAGCCCAAAGTGGTCTTGAGGTCCTTGTGGCCCCCATGCTTCACTTCCTGAGAAGAGTTACGTGTGCGTGCTACCTTATCTGGCTCCACAGCTGAAGTAGAAGGTCTACATTTGTTATTGCTGTTTGGTCAGATGTCTGTGAGTCTCTGTATGTCACTCAGCCCCAAGACCTTCAGAGTAGAAAGTCCTGGTGTCAAGGGTATTCTGTGCCTTGATGCATACAGCTCACAGATGGCTGACATCTGACCACTTCAAAAAGAAAAGTTAAGAAATGGTATATATTACTTAACAGGAAGGTGTTTAAGAAATGCCTTTTAGTTAACATAGTGTCATTTGTTAGCAAAATAGATGATTCAAACGAAAGTGGAGTCACATGAAAGAAAGCTTACTTTAAAATGTTTTGCTATATTTTGGGGGAACGAGGGCATGGATATCATGGCATATGTATGGAGGTCAGAGGAAACTCCTAGGAATTCTTTCTTTTATTCTTGCATGTTCATTCAGTGATCAAACTGAGGTCATCATCCTTGGTGACCAGCACTTTTACCCACTGAGAAGCCTTACTTTTAATATGCCTTTATGATTTATTCTTTTATCTTCTATGTGTGTTAGCTGAATACCTTTGCTTCAGCATACATGACTCCAAAGTAGGTGACTCACTAAAATTATAGATAAACCCTTTGCTACAAATGGTTCTTATTAATTAAATACCCAAGACGGCAGCATCAAAGCAGGCGGGATTGGTATACAGAGTAGAGACAAAACCATAAAACAGTTTCTGCTGGAATGTCTCCTTAACTGCTTAACATAGAAAGATTTTGAGGGAATAATAATGAGCCATCTTTCACTTTGTAATGCAGGTCTGAGATATTTAGGGGTACATTTCATGTTATCTCGTTAGAATTGAGCACACCAAGCTTCATCCATTAAAGTTCTCAAATGTAAACAGGATAAATCAGTTTCAACCAAACCTTTTTTTTTTGCCTCTTACTTTTCTTGGTGATTAAAGAAAATGAATGCTTTATGAAAATAGTGCTAGAAAATGTACAGTGTTTTTATTAATAGGATTTTATAAAAATAATCATTTATGAAAGGTAAGAACCACCCATTTTTTTATAAATGTGTGCATTTGCTTATTCTCTGTATTTAGAAGTCCTCTCTCTCACACATACACCCCCCAACCCAAACAGTTCGTATTACACAGTGAGACTGCAGCTCCATTAAATATTCACATCTTTGTATTTTATCTGTGCAATCAGCTCCTAAATTGGCAAAGCAAAGACAGCTTTAATTTTACAAAAGTCTTTGTAATGGTGGAGGATGGATCTGAGTTGTGGGTTGTATGCTAGTAATTCCAGGACTCAGGGAATTGAAGCCAGGAGCAGGAATTCGAGGTTAACCCACGCTGCATAGGAATCTCCATTTCCAAGGCAGGAAAGAAAGTGAAAATGGGAATGAACAAAATATCTTCCAAACAGGAAATGTCAGCAGAAACAAAATAGAAATGATAAGGTGGGATTTAGCTGTCAGGAAAGACCCCTGTTGTCATTTAAAAGGACGGTCGACTTTCATGTCTGCTATGGTTCTGTGTATAAGACAAGCCAGCTTCCTGAAACACTGCTAATGTTATAAATAAATAGATTTATGGAAGTTTTGCTTTCTCTGACTTTAAAAATTAAACTGGGGAGGAAAAGAGAGGGAAAATGCATTGAGGCATACAACCGTGGTTTAAACCGTATCTTCTCCATTTCATGCTATGTAGTCAAACCCCCAAGCAAAGGTGAGCAGGGCTCAACCACGTGCTATTCTGTCTGCAGAACAGGCATTGTGAGTTCCTGTAGAGAAACGTCTAGAGATGTCTGTGCTTAGCAGAACTGCTTCAGTATTGAGAGTGGCCATCAACTCTCCACTGTCTTGCACATCAGACCGAGGAATATCATTTTCCCATGTGGTGAGGATTGCTTCTGTGACTTGTCCTGCACTGCTGTTCAAGAGTGTTCATCTGGCAGAGCCCTTCAGGGCCTCAGGATATTTAAAATGCTCCTCTATGCAGCACAGGGCACAGAAGGCAGCTGTATGGCAGTTTGGTTTCCTGTCCTCTTTGGATGGTACTTAAGTGTTGATGTGAGAAACTTTTCTTTTCAAAGGGGATAATAGATCATTTATTCTGGAGCCAAATACATTGGGCCATGGTCAAGAGTACACATTTAGGTTAGCCCAAGCTCCTTGTTTCAACATGGCAATAGTTTTATTAGGATTTTATAGTAACAGAACAAAGGAAGGCTTACAACATGATACTTTAAATACTTAGGTGCAAGCATCAGGTGATAGACATCTGAGGCTCTCTGATGACATTCTGAGTACTGGGTTTGGTGGAAGCTAGTGGTCTATGAGTACATTCCCCAAACTTTCACCTGATGGTCACAGGGTGTTAGGTCAGACACATATGAACAAGATGCAGGTATTACACCGACTTAAAGACAGCCATTGATGCGTTACAGTTTGGTCCAGGATTTGCAATATTCTCCCTTTTCCACAATTGTTGAAGCTCTATTCAGTTGATCAGCCCTATATAAGAATCAATGCAAAATGTAAATGCTTATGACTCTAAGCTTGTTTTTTAATGAAAAGAAACATGTTAATATTTTAAATCTCAGCTGATTGAAGTGAATAAGCAGTTTTCAGAGAGAGGGGGATCTGGAAAGTGTTCCTCTGGCCAAGGAAGTTTAGAAACTTCCATTTCTAAAGCCAATTGCCCAATTTGTATATTTTACTTTCAGGGCTCATTTAATTATCAGCTATTTTTTTCAGCAACTGGGGAAAGGCTCCTGACAGATGTTCTTTTAAGGCTAAAATGCCTCTTTAAATGATCTGCCCTGGGAACCTTGGAAAGTCAATGTTATTCCATCCATGACCTTTTCTGTCCTTTTGAGGGATGATCCCAACCCAGGTTGACTGCATTCAACCTCTATAGTAGCAGAGCCCCTCTGTACCTTGAGGAAGTTCCCCATTTGAAAGGCTGTGACAATCACAGGCATTTCAGGATCATCCTGACGCTATGTGATATGTAAGAAACTCCTCCCTCCCCCCAACCGTCCTGATAACAAATATCAAGAATTGCTTACAATTTTTCTTGCTCTCTTAAAAACCAAATGTCCTCAAATGACAGCTCAGGTACATTAAGGGTTACTCTAGTGGCCCAAATAATTTAGTTAATGTTCAGCTTAAACATCTGACACACACCCGGAAGTCACCTGACACTGAGAGATCACCCTTCCCTGCCACAGGGTTATCTTTTGTGTAAAGCAGTGCACCATGGAGCTGTTTGTGTGTGGCTAGCAACCGTCTCCAAGACTTGAGTTTATCGAGAACAAAGTGCGCTCTAAGGCCACGACTTACATGCAAGTGTTTACCATGAGTCATAACGCTCCCTTTCAGTCTGCGCTTCAAAAAAAAAAACATTCCTTAAACTTAATTTTCTCACATTTCTACATAATCTAAGTTCATGAACAAATAAAGTTAATGATACTTAAGTCTTAGCCATTCAATTGCTTGATTCTTTATTTTTTGAGACAGAGTATTACTCTGTAGCTCAGGCTGGCCGCGGACACATAGTGATGACTCTCCCTCTCCTGCCTTCTGCGCTCTGGAATTATACCTATGAACCACCATTCCAAACTTTCTTTCTTTTCTATAAGAAATTGAATTGGTCTTCACATCTATTTTATTTGATCTCTATTTGCATCAAATTACGTTTTGAAGTTTGTGAATTTGGGAGACCATACACTATTCTAGACTATTTCTGAACCTGAGTTTCCATTTCTTCAAGTCTCAATGAAGGCTTGTTCCTAGTAACTCAGTATTCTTTTTTTATGCAAGCTGCTCCTTATTAGGAATGTAAATTAATATTAAAAACCTTTTAATCTTCTCAATTAACAACAATTGCCATCCTTGAATCTTAGTGCTCATCAATAATCAACTAGTTTGAATCGTTAGCAAATACCTAAGAACTTACTTCACTTACACTTCCTATATTCTGAAAAAGGCACATGTAGAATTATTAGTGCATCAAGTATTTCCATAGTGAAGAAATGGGTAGTGCCACAGGGTCCAATCAGATACACTTAGGGCCTTTCCATGCACATACACCCATAAACACACTTATATACACATATACCATACTCACACACCAGCAAAAAATAAATGTAAGTAAAAAGATATAAGCATAACTGTCCAGGTAGAGGGGCACCGAGTTAGGGGTGGCACCAGGACAGATAAGTCTTCCAAAAGGAACCAGGAAGTTAAATGATTTGGGATGTTTGAAGAGGTGAAGACTGTGTCAGGAAGTGAAGTAGAGAGAGCTAACATAGGATTGAGTGTTTACTCAAGGACAGCATCAGGACCTTTCTGGTTGGCTTGTGGAGGATTCAGTACAGGGAGGCATGCATAAATACTCGAGGTCAATAGTAGCCTGAACTATAAATGAAGGCTGGAGACAAGGGTGACTTTGAATAGGAAGAAAACGTAAAAACAAAATAATTGTTTCATGCCTGCAATAATGACCTCTAAGGATTGTGAAAGTGGATCAATCAATACCAAAAAACAAAACAACAGCCCCCCCCAAAAAAGACAAAAACATAAAGAGACAGGAAAGGGGAAAAAAGAAAAGAAAAAGAAGGGAAGGACTATTGTCTGCCCCCATGTCCTCATATCCCCAGGCTTGTGGTCCCTGTCTTATGAAGAATAGAGCTGTCTGGTTTTAGTTAGAATTGGCTTTTTTATGCCAGATGGGCACCACACAACACCAGGAGTGTGCATCTGTGAGGGCAGGTGTCCGCTCCCTGCAGCTTCCTCTCCCCATACACAGGCGCACCTTGTTCTCTCTACCTGTCCCAGGGTTGCGGTTTCCCAGCAGCTTTCTTTTGCAGTAGAGATTTCTTTTTTCCCAGTGATCTCTTATCATTCCTTTGGCTTTGGATTCTCTAACTTTTGCTCACGTTCCTGAGTCCAGCAGGTTTCTTTATTCCAGAAGTACAAGGTCCTTGTGTTAGCTACCCAGATTCATTCATTACACACAGTCAATCTGTATCAAATGCTCACGTGACACCATACTCCATATGTCTGCACCATGAAAACCACTTTAAATAAGAAGTAACCTTTCAAAATGTAAATTTAAAATTTAGTAAGGCTATAAAATTTCTTTTGCGAGCGGGCAAGATGACTCAGTGGGAAGACACTTGCCTCCAAGCCTGATGACCCCACTTCAATCCACAGAATCCACACGGTGGAATGGAGAAGGGACTCCCGCAGTCTGTCTAGGAGAGAACCAATTTCTTCAAGTTGTCTTCTGCCTTCTACATATGTGTGGTGGCATGAACCTTCTGGCACCCACCTACACCCCATACCTCACCATACCCCAAATAAATAAATGTAGTAAAAATGTAAGTTCTCTTGTATATGTAAAGGAACAACTCCGTACACCTTTAAGACCAAAACTCCTAAGATACATACAGAGGTGATTGTTTATAAGCAGCTGTTTTTAATCTCATAAACAGAAAAAGTTTCGACATTCAGTGAATTGACGGAATTGGATTTTTCTTTGAACAAAGACTCCAGGACTCTTGGCCCTTTCTTCATCGTTCTAAATATGTTTTCCTCTCCTGCATGGCTTAGTTCTCCTCTGCTGTTGTGAAGTGCATTCTCCTGTGAGCCCTGGGTTCTGTGAGAGGCACCTCTCTGCATAGCATGCTATTCTTGTCCCCCAAACCTACCATGAGCCTCTTCGTTCTGGCTTCCATTCTGTCATTCTCTTTGTAGTTCAGTTCTGTAGTTCCCTTTGATCAGTTTGCCCGGCACTGTGCTGGGCATTGATGAACCGTGAAGATGTACTTGTTAGAATAGATATGGTTTTATTGAATAGAGGTTAGGCTGAGGAGAATGATTGTCCTCTGCCTAGAGAGCACAGCGTTTTCACTCCAGTGCTCACCCCTGACTCAATCTTCAGCTCCCCAACAGTCTTCCTCTGACTTGCTTCTGTATTCATATTTCTTGCTTGCTCCTGTCCTGCGAAAGTTATTCCAAACAGCAAGTAGGTCACACTGCCTTGTTCTCTAAAAAAAAGCCATACGATGGCTCTGTGCTCGTATCACTTGGAGTCACGTGAAAGCTGTGTCTTTGAAGCACTTATGTGTTTTGACCTCATCTACTCCTTTCAAATGCGTTGGCTCCTACTCTTCTCAATCTTCTCTCCCTTCACTCTGGTTCCATTGTTTTTCTGTGAGGACAAGTGATTCTGCACCACAACCCTTGAAACTTAGAATTTCCAATGTCTCTTTCTCTGCCAACCCCAGGAGGACTAATCCATCTTAACCTTGGGTGGCTGCTGGAATGGCAGCTCATCTGTGGTACTTCCCTCACAGGACCTGTTCCCTGCTATTGCTACATTTCCCCCTTCTATTTCTTTATTAGAGGTGTTCTGCCAACAAGAATCAAAGCTTTAGGAAGACCTGAGCCATTGTCTGCATCTTCGTTTTTTGTGGTCCATAGAACCACAGTACCTGTCATATCATAGATGCTCAACAAACATTGGTGAATGTTCTAAAGAGGGGAGACAGGGAACAGTGGTAGAGATTTGGGGAGGAGGGAATGTTAGAAAGAAAGGAAAAAAATAGGGAGGAAGGGAAGACAGTGTAGAGTCCTCTGTTAGTATTAAATCTCTAGCAATTCTTCAAACCACTATTTCTTTTTTAAACCACAACAAAGCTGGCCTCCAGCCCAGACCCTCTGCAAGGCATCATTTTCTGGATGAATTCTAAAGTTGCTCTATTGACATTGTGTTTATTTTCAGATCTAACCCAACACTTTTTATAGCAAATGGTATTGACTTTTCATACTTATTAGTAGGATAAAATTTCTTCTTTAAGTTAAGGTGTTTCAATGCAGTCTACTTTACTTCAGATTAAAAAAAATGATAATGATATTTAGAGAACTCGTATGGCAAAAATCTTGAAATATGAGGGTGCATGAGGGAAAGTTATGAACCAAAGGCTAACTGACCATCAGGCAAACAATTTCTACTTTTCTTTAAGGTCTCTTGTAATTCCCAGTTCAGCCATGAAGCTTTCCTTGACTATTGTCCTACTCACTTCCTTCTCATTTTTTTCCCATTATTACACTGTCCTAGATCGACTGAAACTGTCTGCTATCACTCACTGTCATTTGGGTCTTTTAGATCTATCTTTTTAAATTGCTGTAAGACCATGATGTGAGTGATCATGTCTCACTCCAGCCCTTCGCAACCTTTACAATACTCAGCCCAGCACTGACATAGCAGAAAAGTAACAATGCTTATTTGTTATTTTCATAGTGACTTTTTCCCACAGTAGGAGACGGAGTGTCCCTGCATCAAAATAACCTAAGCATGTTTTATTACTGCATTTGTACAATCAAAGGAAGATGACAGAGAACTAACATGTTATATTACAAAATTGAAGTCACTTCTCTCCTGTTCATAGAAAGAATATGTACATTTATTCACTCTGGTGAGAGAAATTAATCATGGGACCAAAATGATGAGTTAATAGAAGCCAAATTCCAGCACAGTTAATTTGAATGCTTATGAATTAAAACCTGCTAAAAATACTCACTGGTATAAGAAGTCATTCAGGACCTATTATTCGGGCACATTTTAATGGAACTGAGAAGCAACAACAACAACAAAATCACATTTTCTAGCTAATAGATTCAGGTTGCTGGTTCTATGGGAAGATCTCCACCCAGTCTTAAAGTTAGGAATGGTGTTAGTATCACATTTTTTACTAGAAACTTTGAAGGCATAAAATTCAACCCAAATTAAGGCATTGGACAAATGGCTCAGTAAAGTGCTTTATAGCACAAACATGCATCTGTAATCCCAGCAGCCACATGAAAAGCCAGGCATATGTTTTGTGGCCTGTATCCCAAAGGGCTAGATGTGGGAGTGGGGAACAGACAGGCAGATGCTAGGAATTTCCCAGCCATCCAGCCTAGCTTAGATGGCAAGTCCCAGGTTCAGAGAAAGCTTGTCTGGAGAAATAAGGTGGAGGATGATAAAGGAGGACATCTCTTGTCAATCGCTGACCTCCACATGCGCACGTACAGAAGAGCACACAGGTAGACAGGTGTACACCACATATGATAACACACACACACACACACACACACACACACACACACACACACACAGATTCTATCAAGGGTAAAGCTACTTAGATTGCCTGCAATGACCACTGTGCTTGAATTATTTTCTGCACCATAACCTGCTACTATGAGATATGAGCTGTTTGAGTATCAGTAGCTAACACTCCTGAGTCATGCTGTGACCCTGACTCTGCCTAAGTTCCTGAAGTGTCTCCAGTCATGTGATTGCTATAGTCCAGCATGGGAAACTCCATGAGGCTGTTACTTATCCTAGGCCACATGACAGGGAAGTGTCAGAACTAATGGCTGTGACCTCGAATGGTTCACCCTTGAATGCTGATTTATTATCACCTACCAAGCAAGAGGCCAAAGAGACAAAGCCGAACCATGGCTCAAATAAGGGAGAAGAGTGACAGCAGATGACAGCATCAAACCATAGTAACTGAGTGAGCATGAGCCGCCTTTAGTCCTTGCCTTTGCAATTATTTTATCATTTTCATCAAAATTTCAATATCCCCCTTTTACAAAAATAGCTTTCATAAAGTAAGTGTGCATTTTATACAATGTTAATGAATATTTTAATGCTAAGTTGGTAAGGTGGGAGCAAAATAGTTTTCCTATAATATATTTTTATTTGTTGATTCGTTTTGTTTTTTTGTTTTTGTTTTTGTCTTTGTTTTTTTTTTTGAGACAGGGTTTCTCTGTGTAGTTTTGGTGCCTGTCCTGGAACTTGCTCTGTAGACCAGGCTGGCCTCGAACTCACAGCCTTGTATATTGTTCCATTTGTCTATATTTTTCTATATCTATTCCAAACCAACATGGTCTTGATTTCCATAGCATTATAATATCAGATAAGTTTTCTCTGCCTGCCCTTGTTTTTTATTAGTTGTGTCTTGACTATGCATTACCCCCACCTATATAAAAGATTGTTAAACATCATTTTAAAGTCCCTTGAAACAAACTATCTTGCTATTGATTAAAATTCATTGAACCTACAGATCATTTCAAAAGAAGTTCTATGACCAGGATATTGTAGATTTATCTATCATTATAGTATCTTTCTTAATGATGTCTACTTTGGTAGTTTCAGTATGTTTGATGAATTTTGGTTTAGGTCTCCTATGTATGTGTCATTAATTTACATTGCATGATTCTGGCACTGTTGAGAAAGGGCCGCAGTCATCAGTCATGTTCTGACTGCCTGCTGCAGTTGTATACCAACCTAGTGTATTTTTACGTTGTTCATAAACCAAGAAGAAAAGAATGTTTGCTAAACTCTTTTTCTCTTTTCGGAAGAGGAGGAAAGGTCTTATGTGTCACAGGCTGGTCTGTAGAGTGATGTAACCAAGGAAGGTCTTGAACTCCTGGTCCCTCCTGCCTCTCACTCCTGTGTGCTGGGATTACACACGTGAACTAGCATGCCCATTTATTCTGCTGATCTTCTTGCAATCTGTCTTCTGATTCTTTTAGTCACTCTATGTTGGCAATCAATGTCTCTGTGGACAATAATAAAAGATTTAGTTCCTTCATTCCACTTTTTTTATTGTACACTGTAACCAACCTTTATAAATATGTGGCTTTTTTTTTCTATAATTGTGAGGCCAAGGCTTCCCAAACTATAAAATATATGTGACTCATTGGTGGATCATATAATTAATGGTTCAGCAGCAGGTCAGAGCCTGAGTGTTTGTATTCCTAGCAAGTTCCCTGATGCTGGGTACAGCTCCAGTCCACAATGGCAATTGTTTTAGTAGGCAATTAACTAGAAATGCATGACAAGAATTCTTGACTTATTCCTGTGGTTGAAGACAGTGCCTTCATGTTTCACTATCGAGGGTGAGGTTGGCTGCAAGTACATGATATTCTTCTACCTATTTCAGAAAATTATACTATAAATCTGTCATAATTGTTTTATTGCAGACGATTACTAAAGTAAATTAGTTTTATTCATTTAGTAAGCTGTGCATTGGCCTTTGTCTGTGAGTCTAGGGATGCCATTAGTTTTTAGAACAAGTAACACAGACTTACCAAGATGTCTATATGTACTGAGGATTATACATGTCTATCTGCATGGATCTATGTATGTAACAACAGTTGATGAAGAGAGAGACCATCAGTTTGAATGAGAGCAAAGAGGGAAGGACAAGATTAAGGGGGGAACTGATACAAGTATATTATGTCAAAAATAAAAGAAATGTAAAGTGATTGGCTACCCTCAAATGGGTCTTGCCACTGCACCAGTGAGCCTACCTTGCCTGTAAACTCAGTATTTTCACATACAAGGTCCCAGTGAGATAAGATTGTTGACTTTTCTTACCCAGGAGCATACATAGCATCTCCTGGTACTGTGTATGCCAGTCAGCTGGGAGGGAGCTAACCCCAATGTAAACGTAAAAAATATAATAATTTGAAACTACAACAAAAATATGAGGAAGAACATAATAGTGTTTGTCTTTCGGCCTGGGTTACCTTACTCAGTAAAATATTTTTCAGTGCAGCCCATTTTCCTGAGAATATTGTGATTTCATTTTTATAGTTGGATAAAATTCCATTGTGTTTATGTATAACATTTTCATTATCTAAAATAAACCCTCCCTACCTTAAAAAAGTGTAACATTTCTAATAATTCATAGTATACTTGTACAAATTTTCTTATAAACATTCACATATACACTTTGTTGGTTTATTTCCTAATATATGAGGCTTAATTTATCCTTATGACATGGATTGGTTTGAAGTAATTCTTGACAAGTTTTGATATTTTTAAGTATTATAAAACGAGCTATATATTTATCCTTTAACATTTATATTTAACTTATTTCTTACAGTGATGTCTGAGCTATGTTCTATTATTATCAGCATTTTCACTGGTGATTAAATGGAAGTACACAGAACTTCCTCATCTTGGACAAAGTCATGATGCCCTGATATAAAGGATGTAGCAGAAGTTTGTAGTGTTGATCGCACAATGGACAAAAAGATTTCATTGAAAATTTTATGTACTTGAGAATTTCAGACGTGAGTGCTGTGTTCACATTTTTTCCACTATCCCCTTCCCCATCCAGTTTCCTTCTCTACTCTCTCTCAATGTCACAATCAATCTCTTCTTGTTTAATTGTTATTGTTACACACAAACACAGGCGCACTCATAAGCAAGCACACATGCACAACTAAAGACATTGACTCCTTATCTCCCAGAATCTGGAGTAGAACTCCAGAATTTAATCCTTGACACAAGATTTGTTGTTACTATAAAGATTGTGATGAGGTCCCAAAGGGTACTTCTATGATCCCAGAGCTTGCCTTCCTCCATGCATTTAGAGGAGGTGTCAGGCCTTAGATTACAAACTGAGGAATATAAACACGCTCCTCTGTTTGTCCCTTTATGGTCCAGGCCTAAAGCTTCATTTTCTCCAGTGATTTCATTTACATATAGCTTCCTCTAAATCCAGCAGTGGTCTCTACAATTAAATAAGTAGGTGCCTGCCCTTTCCACAAACTCTGGGAAATCACTTAGCCACTGTGTGCTGATGCTTGGCTGAACCATTCCCTTATCACTGCATCTCTGTCTATCTGAGGCTGAAACCTCCTCTTCACACCTAACCTCCAGAAGGCAGAAGGCTGTCACAGTCTTTAGGAAATGCTGTGATACACATTGAACCATGTCTGCTTTGGCTTTCACAAGGTCTTTCTTCAACTCTGGTCTATCTTTTGGTTTGGTTTGGTTTGGTTTGTGAGAGCTGTACCTTTCAATAGAAGGCTTTTTATTTAAATTCAGAAAATTTTCTTTCATCCGAGGAACCAATGGTAAAAAGGAGAAGAGAAGCGATGTCATCCTACCCATGAAGTGTAGGAGCTGCAGAGATCATTTTGTTTAATAGCCTCACTTATGAGAGGAGGTAGAAGGAGCTCTGGTAGTTAGATTCAGTTCACCCTATACCATAGTTAAAATTGATAATATGATATACTACTGTCCTGAGTGAGAAACCCATTCCTTAGACAAAGTGCTGAACATTGTCAGTATTCAGTATCATTCTTCTTTGTTTGTTTGTTTTTCGAGACAGAAATTCTCTGTGTATCCTTGGCTGTCCTGGAATTCACTCTGTAGACCAGGTTGGCCTTGAACTTAGGAGATTCATCTGCCTCTGCCTCCTGAGTGCTGGGATTAAAGGCATCTGCTACCACCACCTGGCATCAGCATCATTCTTAATGCCACTTTAAAATCTCATAGAAACAGGGAATATGTGACTGTGAAAAATTTCCAAGCCTCAATCCTCCTTTTGCGTCCATCCCTACTGGTAATTTTGCAATGAAAGATTTAGTGGAGGAAATTCAAAAATAATGTCAAATTGTCCTGAAAAAAAAAAAAAGTAAATGTAATCAAACCTATTTTCAATTTAGTTGCTGATAGTTTTAGAGGTAAAAGGGAGGAAGGCCTCTATGTTTGTATCCTATTATTTATTACCAACATTTTGCCCTTCATACTCACCATGAGTGACTTAAAAACACCAGACATAGAGACTATATGCAATATGTTTGTACATTAGTAAGAAAATTTATCAGGTGTGACACGAATCTTACATGATCTTATAATGAAAAAAAAATGAAGCCAGATATTGGGGTGAAAACAGAGAGATCACAACAAGCCACAGCCACAAGTTCTTACCTCTAGGAAATCCTCAGCTCAAGAGAGAGCTACTTCCTGTATACCCACACCTGTTTGCCTTTCTGTGCCCTGCCCTCTTACTTCTTCTCTCTGCCCAGCTACATCACTTCCTCTTTCCACCCAGCTCTATCACTTCCTGTCTGTCTGTACACACCTCCAGACCTCTATGGTTAACTAGTGCTGGGATTAAAGGCATGTGCCACCACGCCTGGCTGTGTTCCCAGTGTGGCCTTGAACTCACAGAGATCCGGATGAATCTCTGCCCCCCAAATGCTAGGATTAAAGGCGTGTGCTACCACTGCCTAACCTCAGTGTTTAATATAGTGGCTGACTTTTTCCTCTGATCCCCATGCAAGTTTTATTTGTTAGAGCACAAATAAAATATCACCACAATCAGGTTTAATAAAATGACTACATTTGATATTTTGACATTTTTTTTTCCTTCTAAACTAGGCATCATTTAATTTCTATCCAAAAATATTGACTTGCCTGTCCTTGGCACTGCTCCATAATTATTTGTCTGATGCTGTTACTGTAAAATTATGTTCTATTCAAGGAAATGTCCATATTTGTATTGAGCATTAGTACATTTTCTTTTCAGCAAACATCCCTTGACTTGACTTTTATCCACTGATTTCTGAATGAATTTACATAATCTTGCCAGCTTCTGTTCCTTTGAAATGGAAAGTCTAATGTCAAGCACCTCAGTACAGGTGATGCCCCCTCCTGAATTTTTAGTAGTTGAGTTTCACCAGTTCAATGCAGGGTAAAAACTCTTGAAGGGAAAATCAGTATTTCAAAACATTTATCTCTTGTTCATTTGTATATTTGTTTTCTCCTTATTTGTGTGTGCTTTTAAAAAAAAGTGTTTTCATTCATCGGTAGTGGCATCTTGTTGTATGTCTGTACGGAGTTTATGAGTTACAAGTGATTCCAAGATTTAGCAGACAAGAATCCATTGATAGATAAGTGTTTGTGTATTACGTGTGCACTATAACTTTGAAATTACTGACCCAGAGAGAAACAGAAGCAGAGACGAAAGGTCCCTGGCTCACTTGACTCTAGTCCACTCCTTCCAGAAAACAAACTGCCATATCAAACTCAAAGTGGATTCTTTGTCACCTTTGGAACCTGTAAGAATAGAGATTTCTTGCTTTTTCTTCAACTGAAACACTGGATTTTCTTTCTTTTTATTACTGTAAGGTCACTAAAACTTCAGATATTGTATATGACAGTCCATAGTAATACATTCAAGCCAGATAGGAAGATTGATCGAAACTCTGGATACATATGGCCATCTTGTGCTTTGTTTCTGCTCTGAAGTTTCTGATGCTTTTGCATCTTTGAATCCAGTTCAGGCATCAGTTTTTCATGTTTTGAATGTCTGTATGCATGTGTGTACGCAAGTGTGCAGGCTTGTGCATGTGAATTCCTGTGAAAGGTGAGAGACAAGTCGCTGCTCTTCCTTAGGTGCAATCTACTTGGTGTTTTCAGATAAAGGCTCTTCCTTACCTGAGACTCCCCAAGTAGGGGAAGCACCCTGGCCAGCAAGCCTTGGAGCTTTCCCTGTCTCTACTTCCCCAATGTTGTCATACTCAGCAGCTTTACATGGGTTTTTGTGATTGTGTAGCAAACAACTTACTGCCTAAGCTATCAATTGGCCCCAAGTCATCACAAAGTTTTTAAAAGCTCTATTGGAACTGTCACATAGAGTGTTGAGTCTAGAACACAAATCTCTCTCTCTCTCTCTCTCTCTCTCTCTCTCTCTCTCTCTCTCTCTCTCTCTCTCTCTCTCTCTCTCTTTTTTTTACT
>CABHPQ010001541.1:0-25316 GCA_902168405.1 Peromyscus aztecus | reverse complement strand
GCTGGCACTAACCTGGCCTGTTAGTACATCATCCAAGAAAATGGAATTGATTGGACACTGTTCATTGTGAAGCCACAGTAGCAGATGCTTCCCAATCCATTGCCCCTAGCTACATTGTTTTGAAAATGACTGTTGATTTTCACATTGTACAAATAAAAAAGAAAATGACATAAGTATTTAACTTAAAATATTCTGGGGTTTTTTTCCTAATTTTATGAGTTTCTTGTGAATTTACAGAAATAGTCATGAATGGTCTGTGTATGTTAATTGGGTACTAGTATGAATTGAGAAACTTATTTAGTTCTCACATTCACACATATATCTATGCTTTATATATTTTACATATTTTTAAAAGTTGATTGAGCATAACTCTATAAACAACATGCAACCATTTTCTTCTTTTCCTTTCTCTACAAATGTTTACTGTTGATACTTTTTTGTGGAGCTAAGAAAATACAAGGCAATTTTGCATTTCAAACTCACATTATTCTTTAAACTTTTTTCTATCATCTGACATAATCTTTGCATATGTATTTCAGTTGGTCCATGATGCTTGATGAAACTAAAATCTACTTGTAAAACTCAACTTTTTCCTCTCATTTACTACCATTCAAAATTGCTTTGCAAGCATCTTTAGAAGAACTTTTGGCCATGTTAATGAGTTTCTCTGGGTAAATTCTCAGTGGTGAAATTACTAGGTCACAGTCTACGATCATACTTCTGTGGCTGTCTTGTCCTTAACCCCAAAGATTCTGTGGTTTATTTGAATGACCTACTTAATAAAATATTTTAAATTTTATTTTATTTCAGTGGGAGTTGGTCGAATTCTGTTTTCTCTGATTACATATTACTACCATGCTAAGTTCTTACATTTATATTTTCTAGTAAAGCAGAAAATATGGCCTTTCTGTCATATCTGTTGAATCAGAAGTGACATCATTTGCAATGGTGTTTCTTCCGTAACTTTGGTAAAAAGTTTTCATCAAAACCTTCAAAATTTCTTCAAATTGCTTTGTACTTTCTTGCTTTTTATATAAATGTGGAACACTGTTTTGTTTTGTCTTTTCAGCTTCCTATTTCCGTATGTTTTTAGGTGCTATGTTTCTGTAACACCTTTACAAATTCTTACACATGAGACGAGATTTGACCTTCACATTTTGGATATTCTTTTCCTCCCTCCTCTCCTTTAGAAGGGTTCGTGTTGTGTCTTCTCTCTTCCTACATTTCCCTGCCTTGCTTTGTCAACTACCTTGATTACTCTAATTGTTTTGAGGCTTTATATTTCTACAGTCATAGCTTCATTTCAAACTTGTTTGTTTGAAATTAGGGCCCAATGTTATGGCTACACACTTCCTTTAATTTCTTTGGGCCTATTTTAATATTTTTCCTATTCTGCTATATACTTGGCCTTAGATATTAATTTCAACCTTTAATGTTTTGCACAATGATTTGATTCTTTTTGCTTCCCTACCAGTCCTACATATTTGATTTACCATATATTACCATCCAGTTTCAGTATTTTAAAGTTTTGTAATGGTTTTACTCAGACAAAATTTATTTTAAAGTGCTCTTTAAACACTTTCCCAAAGACATAAGATTTTCATATTTATATTGCTACTAATTCATAACTTTGTTCTACTGTTTGATATAGAACACTTATCTATGCATATAATATTACCCATCTGAATATATTGAGACTGGTTTTAACTGGAAATACTTAAGAATACTAAATTAATTACAATCATGACATTCAAAATATTATTTTAGACTCTTCATTAATCCTTCCCTTTTTACAGTTATTTTCTTTTTACTTTATTTTCTTGCATTATTTTGGGTCAGATGTCTCTGAGTTTGTACATTTCAGAGCCAACTTTATTATCAGGAATAGCACTCATTTTTTTCCCCAAACTTTCCACTTAATAAAGTCAAAAAGTTAAGAACTGTCTTCACTTATGTCAAGTGATGGTTAGACCTCCCTCCTCTTCATCTTACCTCACATTTTGGATGTTGTTATTGTAGCTTTAATGAGTCTTTTTTTTCTGTTAAACACTGCTATTTTGTTCTTTTCCTTGTGCCCGGGCCCTCCTTTTTCCTTAAAGTACAGTGTTAGACTTTGCTCTGGCAACTGACCATGGTCAAGAAGTCAAGAGTTCTTTTCCTTCTTGTATTTTGCTTACCTTCTTAAAAATCTCAGTTTTCACTTAGACCTAATGATACTTTTTTCCTGTGCTCTCCTGGATTTGCAACACCTTCATCTGATGCTTTGAAGATAATAAGTAGTCCAAATAGTTTCAATTGTCATTTGATAAATCACTTCATACCGAGTTGTAATATTTGGTTCCAATTCTTGTTTCTGGATACTTTCATTTGTTTTTTTCTTATCTTTGTTGTTGCATAATTTCACTGTGATGGGTCCAGAGGTTCACTTTGAAAAGTATTTTTTAAAATTTATCAGCCTCCTTCAGTGAGTATTTGTGTATTTTATTAATTGGAGACTCTTACCTACTGATTTGAATTGTGACCTCATTGCCGTGCATTTCATTCTCCTGTAAAATCCTATGTTTACCTTGTCCTATCATCCATTCTGCTTAAGCTCTTTTGCATCCTTTCCATTTCTCTGTCTACAATGTTTTATGATTAGCTTCACATCTGTCTTCTAACTCACAAATTCAACCCTCTGGTGCTCAATTTTAGATTCTATTGTTTTTATTTTAAATATACCTGATATATTTTCAACAATCTCTCATATGACAAATGTGATATAATTTCTTTAAAGGGATTAAATAGTCTATTTTACTTCTTTGGTAATTCTAAATATTCCAGTCCTTTTGATGTACTTCTGATCTTTAGTATTTCTGCTGATTGTCTCTCACGAAAGTTTACTCCTTTGTGCAATAATTTCCTTTTGATGTCTATAATCCTGCTTCTTAGTATTTTATCTGAAGAAATTATTTATGTACCAAGTGTATTTTCTATATAGCATTTGCTTTTATTTCTAAAAATGACCCAGTCTACCAACTAAGAATCTGTTATGAATTATATGTTCAACCTTTAGGTACTCAACTGCAGCAGACACTTGTGATTAGAATTTTTGAAAGAAAAAATAATTGGTATTGTCTCAGTTGCTTTTCCCTTTGTTGCAATAAAATACTCCTATGAAAGAAATTTGAGAGGATGGGGATTATTTTTAGTTCACAGTTCAAGTGTATGTAGTCCATCATGCTGGGAAAGTCCAGGAAGCAAGAGCTCGAAGCAGCTGGTCACTTGGCATCCCCAGTCGATAAGCAGAGCTGACAACGAAGGCAGCTCTTGAGATCCCTTTCTCCTTTTGTTTGGTCTAAGACCCCAGCCCATGAAATGATGCCACCCACACGTAGGGCGGATCTTCCTACAGAAATTAACGCTATCCGTGTACCCCTTCAGGCATGCCTAAAGTCTCCATTCCTGGATGGCTCTAGATTCTGTCCAGTTATCAGTCAGTGTAAGTCATCACCCGTACCTGCTTGGAAGACATAGGCTTATCCATCCAGGCTCTAGAGTTTCTTCCCCACCTTTCGCTGTGATTCTTTCTCTGACACAGTGTGGCCCATCAGATACCCTTTTGAGAAGCATCAACTCTGAGAGCTTTTTCTAGAGAATTCTATTTTCTTAATTCCACACCTCAAAAACTCTTCATTTAGACCTTTAAAGCAATGATCCAGTATACTTTTTGTATTAAATTGGTTTTAATTCTAAAATAGATAGAGAAGGATGCAGATGTAAATGCACAACTTGATGGATTTCCACAAAGAGGACGGGCTCTGGGACCAGAGCTGAGCAAGATCTGAAGCGAAGCAACCCAACCTGCACAGATGCCATTGGTGTCTCCTTCTAGCTGTTATCCCTCCAGTGATAACTGCTGTCCTGAATTTCCATCCCATCTTCACGCTGTTCACTAAAGAGTGTTCCCCAGTACCTCCTTCTTTAATGGCTTCCTTATCTAGACACTGTATCTGCAAAGGCCACCTGTCTTTTATATACTTATAGTTCACTTTTTGTGTCATATAAATATGCCATAAATTCTTGGCCCATTTTATTATTGATAAACATTGCAGTTTTATTTTAAGCTGTTATATAAATCACTCATCTATGAACATTATGGTATGTATCTATGTGTATGTGAGTATGCATTTCTGCTGAGTATATAGTTGGATTTGCTTGTTCCGGAGGTATGTATAATTCATAGTGCTGCCAAACAGACTTCTGAAGTAACTTGTACAATTTAGATTCTGTTCATGGCTGTCTCAATTTTTGGCTTGTTCTCTACCCTTGTCAGGACTTCTTGTCATCTAACTTTTCATTTCCTTCATCCTAATGAGTCTGTAGTAAAATTTCCCCTTCTTGTTTTCATGGCATTCTACTGGTAGCTGCTGATTCCACATGCATTTAAAAACATTTAAATGTACCACAACGCATTTGTAGCTAGACCTTTGCTGGAAATTATTGTATAAAATCATCTAGTAATTTTCATTCTGAATCTCCAGTTTTACCTTTCTTTTTTTCTTTATTCAGTAGTCTTGGAGGTAGCCTTCCATTTGCCCATCCTGTCCTTGGGCTCCCCCTGCCGTTTTCTGTAAAAGTTTCCATGTGTTTGTGCTGCACAAGTATATCTAAAACAGTGGATTCTTACATGATCACTTTAAACCGAAGCACGTCTTCTCCGAAGAGCAAGCATGTAAGACCAATTTTAGTGCTGACTTGAGATAAAAGAAATGTTGAAATTAATGCTTAAAGCTAGCACCACAGATATGGGGAATCTCCATGCTTCTTAATTTCACTATTAATTTATAATTCTAAGAAATAAAATATTTAAAGTTAGCACTTCAGTGCAGTGGTGCAGCAATTTCCTAGAATCCCAGAGATCCAATATTTGATCACTGGCATCAGAAAGAACAGAAAAATACAGTATGAACTAATAATTTTTAGGTACCAATTCTATGGGAAATATAGGCTAATTTATATCAGTGCTTCAGATTATTAAAAGCCAGACACACTGCTGAGCCATGTGTTATTTTCTTGGGTATGGTTCCAAACACATTGCAACATTGGCATGAACTGTTTCTCATGGGAATGCACTACTTGAGGTATGGAAATTTACTTTTCTCCTGTTGATGTTAATCTCCTTAACATTTTTTTTAATTGGAAATGGTGCTACATACCCCTACATTAGTGCACTGCAAGAAACCAATCAACTGCAGGTATAAAGAGAGTGATTTTGTGTTTCTCTCTTTGCCTTAAGCTAATGATACTGTTTGGACATATTCTTGGAAGACTATTGGTGCGAGAGCCAGTTCAGAATCTGGCAAGTAGATGTCTTCTACTTCTGCTAATGCTAATATCACTTCCCCATTTTCCACCTATACTTTTATTGCTTATTAAGGCTGCAGCCCTCTTAGGCTAAGTTCTTTGTGGCCTAAGAAAATGTTTAGTTTTCTATAGCCATCCTCAGAAGAGCAGAGGCAATCAAATAACTCAGAAAAAAAAAAAAGCCAAGGCCTTTCAGTGCATATAATACATGTCCATAGCATCAAGGTGTTGCGATAATGAAGTTCGCTACAGAGTGGGTCAGGTGTCAGCATGTCCTTTCCACTGGAATACTCCATGCCCAACTTTATCGATGAAAAGAAAAACAATTATTGCAATATTCCCCAATGAGAATTTTACAACGAGAAAAATAACACCTTTAGGAATAAAGAAATTATCTAAATGGAAAATAATAGTCATTTCAACTTTCGTAAGTGAACTGAGGCAATTATCTAAGTCTTATTTACCTTGTTCTCAAAGTAAGCAAACTATTGCTCTCTTTAAACACTCCTACTTTTGAATGGACGGCAGAACATAGAAAAGTTTCCTATGATGAGATGCTGTTTGCAGCTTTCACAGTATGAGTCACGTTGCCCAAGACAGACCTGATTCTTCTGTGTAATGTGATGATTAAACAACAATCTGTTCTTTTAGCCTGGGTGCATTTCTGCAACCATGGCACAGATATCTGATGTCTTTTTCTTCTTGTGATGGACTTAAATATTAAGAGGCCATATGCATATAGGCACTTTGCCATCCTCTGGGAATCTCCACAAATTTAATCCATCCATTAGCCATATGTTCATGCTGTCATGAACCTTTTAATTTAATAAACATTTTTTGAATGACTGCTCTCCTCTAAGAGTGATGTCCAGTCTCAGAAGACATCAAGGACATGGTTGTGAAGAAAACACAGTCTCAATCCTTAGAGAGCTGGAAGAATAAATAGAGCAGGGTAGCTTCTTGGGACCTCCACTTTGAATAATCCTGGGGAAACTGATTAAGCATAGAACATTAGCTATCATAAACATACACAAAAGGCTTCAAGTTTTATTTCTGTTGCTAAATCATTCCCTGAAATTTAGACTCTGGGATGCCTATTCTATGTTACATTCTAATTAGCAGCTTTGTCTGTCAGAATCCAAGCTCACATGACTCCTATGATCACTCCCTGCCCCCATATGGCTAGAAGGTTTATCCCATCATTCATCGTGGTATGCAGGGCTTATGTTCTGAACATTTCTTAATTCCTTCCCTTTCCATCACTGTTATAAATTGTGTTAGGACTGCTGAAATTTAGGTCTGTCTTAGCTCTTTTTTTTAAGATTTTCTTTTATTTTTATTTTATGTGCAGTGGTGGTTTTCTTGCATATATGTCTGTGTGAGGGTGTTAGATCCTCTGGAACTAGAGTTAGAGACGGCTGTGAGCTGCCATGTGGATTCTGGGAATTGAACAGCAGTCAGTGCTCTTAACCGCTGAGCCATCTCTCCAGCCCCATTACTGAACTACTGGACCAGCTTCCTCTTTCTTTTAATCTACTTTTATGTCCACTTAAACTCCTTGCTCAGAAGGCTCTGGGAGAAAGTGTCCAAAGATTAAATATAACCTTGTCACACCTACTTAAATACATTTTATTGATTTTAGAGACTAGAGGATAGGTTCTTAAACTATGGGACGATCTACAGTGACTTCTTCCATTTCTTCCAGAATTTTCCTACTCATCATCATCATCATCACCATCATCATCATCATTTATTTTAGACAGGATAGCGTGGCTGACTGGGAACTTGCTGTGTAGACCAGGCTAACCTAGAACTCACAAGAACTCACAGAGATCTATTTGCAATTGTCTCCCAAGTGCTGGGATTAAAGGCATAGGCTATCATGCCAGGCTGAATTATTCTTAGTATGCCATAATATGTCACTGAAGCAGAATTATTGAGTTTTGAGAACTTTTGAGGTTAGTTATTCTATTGGAGAAATAGGTCCAAAAATAATTGGACATCTAATTACTCTCTTCTTTTTTTCCTTCCTAGCTGTTTTCTTTTCTTGTGCACAACTTGATTTAATACACAGATTATCAATTTCTCTCTCTTCTCCTTAGTTACCTCTTTCTGGCTTTTTTATGTTTGAAGTCAGAGCTTTTTATGTTTCACTCTCTCTACATTTTTCAGTTGTGGGTCTCTGCTAATTACAGAAACTGCAAGTAGAGGGGCTGAGCAATGCACTGATCTATGGGTGTGACAATATGTCCCTGGGTGTAATTTTATTACTATGTTTACTTAGAAAAATAATAGTCATAGATATTTTCCTAGAGCCCAGTGACTTGTGTCAGGTTCTTGGCACCATTAACATTTCAGCTCTGGATTCCATTTCACTGAGTGGCTCTTAAGTTCCATCAAATGTGGTTGGTTACTCTCATAACACTGTTGCCACTATTACACTAGTATGTCTTGCAGTCAAGTCTCTATTGGAGCTTGCATGGTTTGTATCCGAATGAGATTGATAATTCCTTTTCTCCTCAGGTAATTTGAAGAGTCCCTCCAGCACTATGAGTGGTGCTAGTCAATAGGGGTGAAGTCTCTAGATGGATACCAGTTCCATGTCTCTGAGCTCGATGACACACCTATGGGGTGTTTTCAGCAATAGGGTCTAACTGTCAGGTTGTAGAAGGTAACCAATAGCACTGTCACTGTCCTGCAATGTTTGGGACCCCTTTGTCCAATGACTCAAAAAGAGGTAACCTATTCCTGGTACTAGAGTTTTCACTTGGTGGCATATGACGTCTAGCTGGGGCATCGTTTTCCTCCAATATGTGGTAACTCTATTTAAATTCCTCTTGTATATGCCTTTATTTTAGTAAGCTTCTGTAGTAGTAGGGTTTTTTATGGCTTTTCAAAAGACCTTCAGTGTTAGTTACCCCTTCCCATATTTATCTTGATTAACAGTGGAATGATTCCACTATACAAATATACTACATTTTCATTATTTCATACATTAATGTGCATCCAGGCTGTCTCCAATGTTTGGATATTATGAAAAGAGCAGCAGCGAACAAAGCTGAGCAAGTATCTCTGTAGTATGATGTAGATTCCTTTGGACAGATCCCAGTAATGCCATAACTGGACATTGTGGTAGATATCCTGTTCCTCTGAATGTAGTCCCTTAATTTTCTGCCTTCTAAGATTCTTTTAACACCTCTCTCAATTCTCATATGCTGATGGACACCTCTCCTGGTACCTGCTACAAGCTGTTGCAGTCATTTATCCTGGTGTTCGTTTTTCACATAACATTGTAAGTTCCTGGAGGTCAGGGAATGTTGTTTAGCATATCCAGTCTTCTTACTGTAGTCCTACTTAGTAAATATTTGCTAAATCAAATAAATTTGAATTCCTTATTCATATTTTGACTTGATGGGTCTTAACAAATAAAAAATGAATAGGTACAAAACATTTTGTTGTTGTTGTTAGAAAGCAAAACCTGGAGGATTAGGCTACCTGAAACCTAAAAATTAAAAAAAAAAAACCCACAAGTTCAAACAAAAATCACAGACTATCAACAGTCTGAAGAAATAGTGTATAACAAGGATTGTACATGTTAATATTGTTGGAAAAATTAATGGTGGAAAATAGAGATTGTATTTCATGTGGTAAAAGTTTTGAAGGCCAAGAATAAGAAAATCAAGGTAGTAATATAAACATGGCTAGAAAATTTAATTCTAGAATCTATTGTTTTTCAAAACAATGCTTACCTGTGCAGCTCAGAATGGCTCCAGACTTGTGATCCTCCTGCCTAAGCCTCCTGAGTGGTGGGTTTACAGGTATTTGCTGATACTTGACTTAATTCTAGTAGCTGACCTAAATAAGGATGAAGACAAGTTGATTTGGCAGGGGAAGCTGTAATAGGGGAAAATAAGAATAAATCATAGTACTGAAAATGACAGTTTGGAAAAATAACATCTGAAGTGAAGAAAATAAATGTGACTGACAGATAAGGATTTTGGAATCATCATAAGAAGGGGCACATCATCCTGTCACAGAGCAGTGGCAGCAACAACTGAATTTCCAAAGGATGAATGTTATTAATCTTTTTAACTTTTTATTCTTTTGGCTCTTTGCTCTTTGTGGGGGGCCTGCCACCCAGCCTCCAAATAAATCACACACAGAGATTTATTCTTACTTACAAATACCCGGCCTTAGCTTGACTTGATCCTAGCCAGCTTTTCTTACCTTAAATTATCCCATCTACCTTTTGCCTCTGGGCTTTTTTCCTTTTCTTACTTCTGTATATCTTACTTCCACTCTTACTTCCTGCCTGGCCATGAGGCTGGCCCCTAGCTTCCTCCTCCCTTTGTTATCTTGCTCTTTGATCTTTCTCTCCCCGATTTTCTCCTTCTACCTATTCTCTCTGCCTGCCAGCCCCACCTCTCCTTTCTCCTGCCTCCCATTGGCCATTTAGCTCTTATTAGATCATCAGGTGTTTTAGATAGGCACAGTAACATAGCCTCACAGAGTTAAACAAATGCAACATAAAAGAATGCAACACATCTTTGCATCATTAAAACAGATGTTCCACAGCATAAATAAATATAACACATCTTAAAATACTATTCCCCAACAGATGAACCTGAAACAGAGAGACAGAAGTAGGACTTTTGTGATGAAGTTTGTTAGCATTTGATATTTAATTCCACCAAGAAAGTTACACTGGTCCCGAATAAATGAAAGGTGGAAAAAGAATGGCGTATGTAGAGCCTCTGAAGAGTAGAGGCAGGCTAGTGGCTGTGAAAAGCACCAAGAGAAAGACATTTTTGATAGAAAACATTTTAAAAATTAGTGCCTCCAAGAGAAAGCCTAGTTTCTGTGTGGTGATCCAGGAGCTGATCAAGTTATCTACAGAGGTGACCAAAGATGGAGCTAAATGTGCTCACACTGGTACCAAGGTCAGAGAAGGAAGCTTCGTGGGGATGTAATTATTGGTGGCAATTAAGCTGAATAGAGTAGAAAGACCATACTGAAAAGAAAATGGCAGCCAGAGGATTTCTGTACTAAATGCCTGAAGGCATTTGACTATAGGAGTCTGTATTGGAACCTAGCTTTTCTTTTGGAGACCACACGGGAAAAACTCATTCACTCCAAGGCTCCACGTGAGGGAGAAGTTTTATGAACACCTTAAGGCATGTCCTATCCTCAGATTATCTCTGCTGCTTATGCTGCTCAGGGAGAAGTGCTGTTGGTGGGTTGTTTCCAGTACTAATTGCAAATGCACGGTGTTTGTTGCTAGATATTTACAAGTTTTCTGGTCATTAAAATGATAAATATTAGGGATGGTCAGAAATAGTATCATCTACCATGTTGTCTTGGTTGTTTCTTTGTAGTGATTAATGAAAACATTTTTTAAAACAAAATCTTAGATGTAATAGAAGTTAAAATATTCCACCTAAGTGAAAGAGTTAAAGTCTTAACTTCCTCCTGAACTCTCACTTTGGGTGAGAGGTTATGTGGACCAGGACAGAAATCTCTAGGTTTTTCACTTGGATTGACTGGTCTGATTTTTCATGTGAAATTGGGGTGCTGACTTTCCCTCCAAGATATCCAGTAGCTCAATTTATTTCCTTATTCTAGATAGTATTCTTTATTACCTCTTTTTTTTTTTAAGATTATAATGTAATTACAACATTTTCCTCTTTCCTTTCCTCCCTTCAAGCCCTCCCATATACTGTTCTTTGTTCTCTTTCAAATTCATGGCCTCTTTTTTAATCAATGATTGTTACATGTGTATGTGTATATACATATGTGTTCCTAAGTGCAACCTGCTTACTATGTACAATGTTACTTGGAAGTGTGTTTTAAAGTCTATACTGTATCGTTACACTAGTCTAGCATGTGTCAGACGTTTAATCACCGTACCACTTTTCAATAGCTCTTCCATGGCCTGTCCAGCCCACTGCAGCATTCACAAATGGAAAACACGTCCAATTACCCTCCCTAGTTCTTATTTGAATGCATCCATACAGCAACTCTCAGGGAATGCCACATTGTCTCTCTTCCCGGATAATAGATGTTGCCATTTTATATATCATACTACAAACTGTTAATGACATTGTTTTTCTCATTTTAATTGGGGTTACTAATATCCAAACAGGATTACACAGCTTGTACTGTTTCAATTTTATTAAAATGTATTTAGGTTAAACCACTTAGTTTTTGAAGCTATTTTTATTATAACTTGGGGAAAAACCATTGTTCTGTAATGTGGCCAAATGTGATCTGCCTCATGGGTAGATATGTTCCATTTTCTCCCCAAACACTTTAATATCTTGGCTTGTGAACATCTTTCTGGGATTATGTAGTTTATGGTACTAATGTAAACAGTAATGTGTTTTCACGTACAAACAAATAGAACTAATCCATTATAGGGAATCTTAAAATATTTTGCCATGTCTTTTTGTCATGACAATGAATTTTCCTTTCTAGCAATTTACTTACATATTAAAATATTTTAATTATAATATTTAACTTTTTAGAACCTATTATTTAGTTTCTAGAAGTGATTGCTGATTGCTAAAGAAAAATATTACTTTATTTTTGTTTATAAATGGATTAGATGCTGGTCAGTTAATAGACAATTTAACTTGAGGATAAGAAAAAGTGAGATAGAATGAGATCTTATATTTCAATGACTTTAATTTTTGAACCTTATAGGGTTGCTAGCATCTCCAAAATAAATATATCAATGGGATTTCTAGACTTTTCACAAGTCTTTTCAGTGTCCTTATTGTGTGTTTGCCAGGATCCCTAAAGTATTATTGAAATGAAAATTATAGTGTTATTTTTCTGACAGTTTATTTAGCAAAGACTTCAAATATATATAAGCAACATTAGTCAAAGGTCACCTCACTGAATTCTATATGTAATCCTATTAATTCCCTGTGCTGTTGAAACGTTATTACTTCCATTGTATAAAAACACACACAATTTGGCTGGAGGTACCCAAAAATTTTAAGTAGGGCTAGTAAAAGTGAAAACGGATATGCCACATTAATTTAGGGGTGTTACTTGATTAAGCATCATGTTTGTTTGTATATTGGTTGGTATTATTGTTTGTGAATATAATCCAATTAGCATCTCCTAAACTACTAATGTCATCTATAATAAACTTGTTAGACTCACACAAACTCAGTTTCTGTGAGAATTGCCATTGAGACATTTCATTTGTAGTGTAGTTTATTAACTCACTATGTGTGGATAACAAAGGCTGTTGGGGTCCAGCCCCTCGTTAGCCTTCTCCCAGGGTCCATGGAAGAATCTACAACCAGCTGATGATCTAATCTTAGATGATATCAAATGAATATATGTACACGAAACTCTTTAGTCCATCCACTTTATTCTTCTGAGTCAAAAATCTATCTACACAGCTTCAGTTCTGTTCTCATAATTAGCTTCTCTCTGTCCCTTCCTCTCCTGTCCTCTCATTGTTCTATCTTCCTTCCTCATCTTAGCTCTCTCCTCATCTTAGCTCATCCTTCTAGTCCTCCTGAAGTCTCTGAGGCTTTCAGTTATATACCCACACAAAGCAGCAATTCTCTGGCCAAAGTGAGGTCACACAGATTGAATTCTTTTAGGGTCATAAAGGCAGATAAGAGTTTTTCTCTGGCAGTGACTATCTAGCTTTGTTTTACAACCTAAAAGGGGAGTGGTTAAAGGAGATGGGGTCCACTAAGAGCTAAAATTACTTAGTATATCAGAAAAAGGGAATTTATGTGCTCAAACTACATTCCTAGAAGTTGTTAGATAAAATGTTAGGAGTCTACAATGTTAGTCTAGATCATGAGTAAAATAAAACTGCCCATATTTCTTTAGGAGGCATAACTGTCACTGTAAGACTTAGCTGCATTATTATCTGGCAGGGCGGAGGGTAACTAGGAAGCCTGTGTCACAGCTTGATGTAACTGGTATGAAAAAAGCCCTTTTGTTCTAAGTTAAATGTCCAAAGGAAATCTGAAGATACCACTAAGGCTTTGTAAGGAAGGAGGATCTGAGCTTAAGAAACAAAGCTATGTACCTAATGTCTGCCTGACCTAGGCGGTGTCTCTGTATGGATATTTACCTTAATTCAGGAGACTAGCAAGTGGTCTGGAATGCTTATTCTGTCTGCCATTTGTTCTTGGATTTTTGAGAGATATCTCAGGATAAAATGCTTTTGTCTGGAGCTGGCCCTGGCCTTGGGTGCTAGCTAGAAGAGATATCTGATCCTAATGCTAAAAAAAAAAAGAAACAAAAAGGCTGGAAGAAGGAAACCTTGCCTGTGTGACTATTGTCCAAAATGCCTTAATTGTATATGGAAGAACTATGCCCAAAGACTGATCAAAACACTGCAATAGCACACAAGAAATTCATAGCAGGAAATGGCTAATATTCAAAAGCCAATATCACCAAGACTCCTTAAGACTTGGCTTTATCCTCTGGAAGGCCCTTGGCTTCTTCCAGGTATAGCTTTGTCATAGTCAGCTGAAATCCTACTTCATATTATTGTGGCTCATAGCATGTGGATTCCTTTTTGCCAAAAATTGACACTAGATTTTTTTTGGCTAAACACAAATGAGTAATGTTCTTACACAGTTACCTTTAACTCTTCTAAAGAGCAGAGCAATATACATATGAAATGCAACAAGAAAAATTCTTTAAAACTGTGGTCAATTAAGTGTCAAGTGTAGCAACTACTCTCTGAATAATCAGAAAACATTTTAATATAATTTGTGAATTAATATGAGACTGTTCAATCGTTAATTGACTTTTGACAAATTAGAAGTGTGGGGGCTGCTGTGGTGGCTCATTGGGCCAGCCAATCTGAGAACCTGAGATACATCCTGAAGATCCACATTATGGAAGAAGAGATCTGACCTCACATATTAGCCTTGGACCTCCATCCATGATTCATGGCACATGCATGCATATGCTCACATACACGGTAAATAAAATGCAATAAAAAGGCAAAGTGTTAGTACTCTATGTAGTTCATCAGTGGAAATATTAATGTATTTATCATCCCAGTAATTTGTATAGAAACCAAATCTGCATCTAGAGTTCCCCTCAAACACGATTCAGTGGCATGTCCTGAAGAATGCTGTAATTTAACATATCAATAGCTAGATTCTCAGGGAAACAGGTTTGCAGGCAGAGACTCACTTGTGGGCAATGTGTTGGGACTTTTCTAGCTATCTGTAACTGTTGGGTAAGGAGAGACGTGGGGGGGGGTGAAGACAGGCAGAGTCAGCTGTCCCCCAGCCAAAGGGGAGAGAAGCTGAAGTGAGATTTGTCATGTATCAGCTGTCAATAGAGCCAGATGTTGGAGGACTAAGAACCTGTGTCCTAAATGTGTACCTGGGTTCCAGTTTGGAACACCCATGATATAACTGTGTAACGTAAAGTCACAGCTTTTTCACATTTTTCCAACTTCTTGTCTGGGTAACCACAATCCATCTACTTCACTTGTTAAGTCACAGAAGATTCATTGTCTCCTGTTTCATTATTGCAAAGACTACCTTCTCTATCATACCCGTGTTTCACTACAATATTTATTATAATAGAAGAGCATCAAAGAAATAGATGCAGGATCTTTTTGGATCCATGCAAATCAAATAAAAGTATGCTATAGTATAAATTTTTATAGCCATCTTTCTGGACAGAAACAAAGAAAAAGACTTTAATTCTCCAGAACCCAGGTTTCTGTCACATTTCAAAATAAGAGTAAAGAAAATATTTCTTAGTATTTTTCATTGTAAGGTATCTACTTATGTGAAAGTCAGTCTTTATATAACATAATATATGATTTAAAGACATCCATCCTTCCATGTTTATGGATCATCATGTTATTTACTCACTCGTGTTGTCTTTTAAAAGGTGTTGAGACATGTCCAACACATAGAGAAGTGGATAGAACAATATGAAAATCTCATTTATACACATTATCCAAAAACTCAAATAATTAAATTTGCTTTAGATAATTAAAAATAATAAATAGGATATATAGGTACATTGAAATAACCCTATAAGTTCAACTTGAGAAAAATGTAAGGGCAGAAAGAGATGACCTTGACCTACATCCTGGAGTCAGTAAGCAGAGGCAGGATTCATTCTTCACTATGAAGCACTCAGTATGCTTCCTGATGACTTTACAGACCAGAAAGAGGCCTGTAATATTATCATCTGCAACAGGGGAGTCAGCCTTTTATGTTCAAGGACACATTATTTGCCAATTATTTTGACAGACAATAATAACATATTAAGTTCCTATTTGCTTAATTATTTTATATGCCCAGATGAGAATAAGATATCTTATTTGTAATAGTTTAATTTACCCTAGTTTAGTGTTATTAATCATTAGAACACAGAGATGCAGAGGTATACATGAATGGGAAAAGACAAGTGTCTGCTGTAGCCCATAAGCAATGCTTGCACTCTTAAATGGTTTAAATTCTGAGCATGAGCAGGTGGCCTCAGAAATGTTTTTAATTGGCTGATTCCTACATTTGTTATTTAACTCCCCTGCTCCATCTGTAAAGTAGACCTTTTAATTTCCCATAAAGACGAAAGAGAATGTTTACAAAAGCCTCTGGCAGAGTGATGGTCATAAAGGAGCTAGTGAACATTGATTTGTTCTAATCACCTGAGCAAAACAAGTTTGTGTGTGTGTGTGTGTGTGTGTGTGTGTGCTCACATGCACACATGCATCTGTGTCTGTATGTAAAGATGGTGTATTCTAAAAGATCAATGTCTGTTACTTGGATAATTATTTAGTGTATGGAAATTCACTTAGTGTTTGCTTGAAAAACAGGAAAAAATATCAGTTGTAAGGGTATCTCATTTTTATTGTCATATGAGAAAGGGTGCAAGTAGGTAAGTGTCTGAGAAATAACTTCCCACTGTGCTGGTGGTAATAACCAATTAAAGTGCTATTGTTATTTTATTAAGGCAATGTTGTTATTGTAATTTCATTTTCTCTAGAGAAATATCAGAGATTTTATTAAACACATACTTTTGAAAAGTTGAAGTCTTTGAAAACTGTTATCATTACTATGGATAAGAGGAAATAATCATGTGGGGGGGAAACGTGTTCCTTAGAAAACTGGTAGGTTATTAAAATATGAGAAGTAAGGGGAAAAATGAAAATTGCATGATATTGTCATCTCTCTCTTGAGACTCAGCTTTGAAACAGTTCTTTCATTTTCTATCTTCCTTCTTATTATGAATCATATTAATTCCTTTTTTTTTCTGTGGGCATAAAGAAATGAATAAGAATTCCTCCACACTGCTGAAGAGTTCAAATCATATGCGTGCAAATGTGGAGAGTATTGAAGCAATAAAGAAAGAAAAGGAAACACTGAGGGGAAGGGCATCTGCTTTTGTTAAGATAGCAGGGATCTCGGAGTCTAAACATCAAACATTATGGCATCCAAATGGAATTCTCTAAGGCACGAATTTCAGCTTTGCAATATGGCTCTCTCTGAATATATGCATGGCCAATACCAAGTCATTCCATTTATCAAGTCAAATTGTGTTTAATTTAATAATAGCTCTGACATATTAAGAATGTGGTAAATGGAAGCTTTCTAGATGGTCCTGCATTTGTAAATAACAAAAGAGCACAAGTCAAGCAGAGCATCCAGCAGGAAGGAATCACACGGGGATCAGAACCACCGTTTTTATTGCCATTCAAAGAAAAGTGACTTGCATGGGGAATAGTCCAAAGTTTATTTGCCGCAGATATTTGACATTTTTCTCCTTTTATAAAAGAAATTGGCTAATCTCCGTTGGAAAACACAGACATTTTCTCATCTATCCTTTTCCCACTCATCATCAAATTTTACTTACCAGCTAAAATCCTAACACACCCCCAGCATTTCAACATGTCCATGCATTTAACAACTATTGCATTTAAAGGTTTTCCTGAAAGCACATAGTATTTTACTTTTACTTTGAAAGCTCTCTAAGGGGACCCCTAGCCCCAGAAAAGGCAGTTCTGGATGGCTGTATTTTATTCAAATGTTTATCATTTTGTAGACTGAAGAGCAAGCTTTTCTTATGAATGAATGTTCTGGATTAAGTAACTATTAACCACAGCATGCACTGCTATGCATGCTCTGATGATGCTGCTACCGCCAAATTTATTTCAACACACGCACATCCACAAAGGGCAGTAAAGAAAGGTTCCCATCAATGCTGTTTCAAATGTGTGTTTAAGCATCTTGTCGACTTTGAACTCATCTATGACATTAAATAGTTGTATTTCAAATCTATCAAGATGCCTCTCTCTGCTGCTTTCCTCTGCTTGTGCCAGCTCCAATTATTTGAAACTCGTAAAGCATAAAAAATGTGAGATGAAAAAAACAGCAAATTAAAACATGGCCACAGGCTTTAGCAATGACAGCACTTTTAAGTCCATTACATTTTACTTTGCTTCAACTGTTAGAGTATTTTTTCCTCTTGCTGATATCAGGGAAGATAGTTATCTACGATGTCTGTCCAGTGGTAAAAGACAACCAGACATCTTAAGTGAACCCTGAGAAAACGAGAGAGCACCCAGAGGCCAAACCTACAATGACATCCAGAATCCTTCTCATAGAGTGAGAGAGAGAATGGTGTCGTCCCGTGAGTGTATAAAGTGTGTCTAGTATCCAAAGAATGAAGGGGACAGGGAAACAATGGAGAGGCAGAGGTATCTTGGGTATTCTCGGGACAGTCTTGACAGACTTCTGACCCCACAATTTCCTGTGCTACATTCCCTTACACAGGGTAGAGTGAGAAGAACATTTCCATTGTGACATAGGGGACCCCAGTTGATCCTTGCAGTGCTGTGGGGTCAGGGGAGGATTGTTTCTTCTCTTGTTCTGTGTGACTCGTGAGTTTTCACTTGACCAATAGTTATAGCAAAATGTGGAGTCAAGTCCATAGCCAGGGAATACCTCTTCATAATGTGCCTGTGGGTACTGGCCTTATTTCTGATGCTACTTCTCCCTAATTGCTTCTTATATTTAATTTTTTCCCTATTATTGAAATAGATTTCATTCTTACATAATATATCCTGATAATGGGCTCCCCTCCTCTACTCCCAGGACCCCCCTCTCCCCTCCCATCCAGATCCACTCCTTTCTGGCTCTCATAAAACAAGCAGTCTTCTAAGGGATGATACTAGAATACAGCAAAATAAAATACAATAAGATAAAACAAATCTATCTCATCAGACTTGAACAAGACAAACAGAAGGAAAAGAGCCCAAGAAAAAGCACAAGAGTCAGAGACACACTCGTGCACACACTCAAAAGTCCATAAGAACACTAAACTGGAAGCCATGATGTATATACAGAGGCCCTGGTGTGCACTCCTACAGGATATGTGCATGTTGCCTCAGAATCTGTGAGTTTATATGAACTTTGATCATGCTTATTTAGAGAGCCTTGTTTTCTGTATCCTCCATCCCCTCTGGCTCTTACCTTCTTTCTGCCTCTTCTTCCATTGGGTTCCCAGAACTCTGAGGGGAGGGATTTGATGAAGACATCTCTTTTCAGGCTATGTGTTCAAAGGTCTCACTCTTTGGATAATATCTAACTGTGGGTCTCTGTTTTTGTCCTCATCTACTATAGGAGGGAAATTTCTTATAAGTATAGCATAATATCATTAGCAATCATTTTATTGCTACTTATTTTTTTATACTAGTAGTATTTGGTTTTACCGTAGGTCTTTCAGCTATCTAGTCTCTGGTTCTTGGTTACCCAAGAAGTGTTAGTAATAGATTCTATCATACAGAGTGGGCCTTAAGTCAAATAAGGAATTGGTTGGTTACTTCCATAAGCTAGGTGCCACCATTGCCCTAACATTGCAGGCAGAATACCATTGCAGATCAAAGGGTTTGTGGCTGGGTTGTTGTTTACCTTTTTTTTTAGTAGCATGCAGAGTACCTTCCTACACCAAAAACAAGGCTCTGTGTAGGCACTGGCTCAACTTCTCCATGTTCAGTAAATTGTGAAGGTGTCTTCACAATGGGGCCTGGACATCATTTTGTAGAGCGCAAACCTATAGTCTTGGCAACAGTCTGGGTTGTTTGGGGATTCCCATGGGACCCCTTTGGCCAATGACACAATTAGATGTAACCCAATCCTAGGACTTCAAGCCTGTCACCAAGTTCATTTGGTGACAAGAGATGGCCAGTTGGGATTCTGTCTCCCCCATTATTTGTCCATTTCAGTTAGAGCACCTTCATATATGTATATATTTAGGAAGTTTCTACTGTATTAGGTTTTTATACTACCCTCAAATGGCCCTTAATTTTAGCTGTCATTCACCATATTCTCTCCCCCCTCTGCCTCCCCACTTGATCCTCCCATCCCAGTCCATTTTGGATCCAAAATCCATCCATAACTATCTATTCAATTTCTCTCTCCTAAGGAGATCTGTCTGTTCCCCCATGTCCCTTCTTCTCTACCCAGCCCCTATGGTTCTTTAGATTGTAGCTTTGTTATCATTGCCTTAAGAGCTAATATCCACATATAAGCGAATACATACAATAGTTCTCTTTTGGGGTCTGGAATATTTCATTCAGGATGATTTTTTTTTCTAGCTCCATTCATTTACCTGCAAATTACACTATTTCATCTTTTAAACAACTGACTCCATTGTGTAAATGTATCACGTTTTCTTTATCTATTCTTCTGTTGATGGATATCTAGGTTACTTCCAGTTTCTGGCTATTATAAATAGAGCAACAATAAATATAGTTGAGCAAGTATCTCTGTGGTAGGATGAATTGTCCTTTGCACATATGCTCAAAAGTGGTGTAGGTGTATCTAGAGGTAGATCAATTCCCATCTTCCTAAGGACTGACATGAGTTCCATGGTAGCTGGACAAGTTTGCAGTCCCACCAGCAAAGGGACTTATTCCCCATCCTCACTACCGTAAGCTGTCACTTGTTTTATTGATCTTACGCATTTTGGCAGGTGTAATATGAAATCTCAAAGTAGTTTGATTGCAGTTTCATAGGTGACAAAGGATGTTGCACATTTCTTTAAGTGTTTCTCTGACATTTGAGTTTCCTCTTTTGAGAATTCTCTGTTTAGATCTGTACCCCATTTTTAGTAGGGTTATTTGTTTTATTGATATTTAGTTTCTTGGATTCTTTATATATTTTGGATATTATCCCTCTATTGGATGTGTAGTTAGTAAAAATATTTTCCTCTTCTGTAGCCTGCCACTTTGTCCAAATGACAGTGTCCTATGCCATGAAGAAGCTTCTCAGTTTCATGAGGTCCTGTTTGTTAATTGTGGATCTTAGTGCCTTTGCTAACAGTGTTCTGTTCAGAAAGTCATTTCCTGTGCCAGAGAGTTCAAGGCTATTCCCCACTTTCTCTTCTGTCAGGTTCAGGGCATCTTGTTTTGTGTTGAGGTTCCTAGGGAGTGTCTGCTGGTAAAGTGTCTGCTTGGGGGACTGGGCTAAAACAATGAGTGTGGGAAGAAGGGCTAGGAGGGTAAGATCTGTTTGATCCACTGGAGGTGGGGCCAGGGGAAAGGGAGGCTACAGCAGCTGGTCTGCTACAGAGCTGGCCATAAGACTAGAGGATTGGTTTTGGAGGGGCTGAGGGCAAAGGTGAGTATCTACAGTTAGCCTACATGCTTCCCTAGCTGGAGTGGCCTGTGGGTTTTCAGGAAGCCTGGTTATTTCTTACTAATCCCACATATTCTAATAAAATACTTTAAACTCTTTATGAGCAGTGTAATTATATGGGACAATAAGTATATATGTGAAGGAAAAGAAAGAGCAGAATATGGCATATATGTGTATATGTATGAAAGGATCACATTGAAGCCTTTTTCTTTGTATGCTAAGCAAAAATGTAGACTAATAAAATAGAAATTAAAATGAATGTATTAATGCAGTCAAATTTTTCTTTAAAAAAGACTCCAACAATTGCCTCATATCACCCATAAGGAGCCCCAAATGAATAGTTTACCTAAAGTCTTCCATATCACTTGTGTGCACATGTGGAGTGGTATGTATCTTGGGCTTAGTTTCTCAAAAATCTGTGTATTCTAGTCTCATTTTTTTTTCTTAGTATCTGCCTGTCTGAGCCTAAATAAAAACTTTACAAAATTGTTTATTTTTTTATTTCTATTACTTTGTACTTAACATTGTTTAAGCTTGAAACTCCCATCCCCTTTCATTTCACAAGCGAAAACTCTCATCTAAGGACAGAAGCCTTACTTACAATGGCCATCATTCCCCCCCCCCTTCCCAACTGAATGGGATTTCATTTGTTTTAGTTCAAATCACAGATACTAAAAATATGATCTTCAGAATTTATATGATGGATCCTTATTTTTCCTTTCTCTTATAAACATTCTAGAATTAGACAGTCTTGGCTGGAAACAAACAAGAAGGCTTATTATATATTTTTGTGAAATAGCGTTATATTTCTGAGGTTAAGGTCTTGATGCACAGACCAAGTATTTGATTATTTTCTTTTAATTTCCACAAATATGTGACAGTACTGACTTACAATCAATCCTTAGCACTAACTAAGTAGTTTTAGGCCAGTCACTAAGGAGTTAGATACTTTAAACATTACAGATTCACAGCCCTCTTCCCTTATGTTATTTTTATGCCTACTTGGAGTGTAAGCTGGTTAGTTTCTGGCAATGGACACAAACTAGAGTCACCTGGGAAGAGGGACCATCAAATGAAGAAATGCCTCCATCAGAATGGCTTGTGGGCATGTCTGTAAGGCATTGTCTTGATTAATGATTAATGGGAGGAGGCCCTGCCTACTATGAGTGGTACCATCCCTGGGCAGGTGGTCCTGGGTTGCAGACAAAAGCAGGCTGAAAAACAGGCCTCCGTGGCCTTTGCTTCAATTCAGGCCCTGCTTTCATTGTGATCGGGAAGTGTAAGATGAAATAAACCTCCCACTCCCCCAGTTGCTTTGGGTCAGTGATAGAGAAGCACACTAGGACAGAGAGTCAGTGCATACCAGTGATTTTTAAGAACATGTACACTTTAATCTGGCAATCTGGTTGCCTTCAACTTCAACACTCACAAGCTAGGTGACACTGGGCAATTCACTTAGCTGGCACATTTCTTCATATATAAAGTAGTGTTAAAAAAATTCTATTTCATGTAGATGCTGTAAAAATTAACTGGAAAAGTGTGTGTGTGTGGTCCAGCAGGGAACATGGGAGTATTTTATTAACGTGAGCTTTTTTTTATCAACTTGTGAAAAACTAACATAAGATGGAACAGGAAAACATTATGGTACCTGTGATAAAAAGTTTACAATTGTTAGAAGAGAAATAATCAGTATTATATGTATTTTCGAACATGAAAATCTTTTTCTGTTTCTGCAGAACAACATAGAAAGTCTATAATGATATTAGGTAGCCAAAGAGAGGAAGAGAAAAGGCCAGGGAAGGAGAAGATGAGAGGTGGAAAGTCTGGGAGAAATAAGTCAAACCTTATGGTTTCCTAGGCAACGCTGTTTTCAAATGCTTGGAGGTGGTGCATGCCTTACAGAATCTGCAAGCAAATCATGTTCAGGGCCTATATCACCTACATTTTTAACAGAACACAGATTGTCTTTTACTGTATATCATACTATAGAGCACAGAAACAGAATTTTATATCACAGTAGTGATCAAAATAGAAAGGAATCAGAAAGAATTGATCGTTCTCTACAGGCTGCCTATTGTGGGCTGGTGGAAGGTATTCACAAAAAGCTTAAACCCTTCTGCTGATTTTTCAAAGTAGCTTTGATAGTATTTAGATGGCAACCTCATTTTATAGTGAATTGGATTTTCACAGAACCCAGGAGTATCGAGCAGCTGGAATAGCAGTTATCTGAATTTGATCTAAGTTGACATCAGGGGGCTGTGAATGCTCAAGGCGCTCCTACATTCTGCCTCTTTGTGAAGTGTTTTGACGGGAGTGGGCTTGTCACTCCCTGAACGTGTTGGCTCTGATTTTATATGATTGGAAAGCATTTAAAAACTTTACCCTCTTGGATTTTCAAGCGAGGTATTTTTTCCAGGAAAACCATCCCATAATATGATTGCATACAGCAGCACAGTGAGCAAAAATACCCTTAGAACTGACCCAAAATAGAAGCCTGGATCCAAAGCATTGTTCCTGGGAAGAGATGTTATGGTGTCAAACATTATTGGTAGAGATTAGTATTAAAAGAAAATTAAGCCAGATTTTACATCCAAATCATGTTAATCTCCTGGGTATTTCTTTACAAACAATGACAAGATATTTTCAGCACAGGTATATAAGTAGGACTTGATGTTTCTGTGTTAATCATTCATATGCATTAATAAACAATGGTGGTATAAAGTGAAAAATGAAACCCAGGTGGCTTTGGCATTGCATAAATTATGGGGTGCACCTCATGGTCATCCATTCATTTCTTGAATACTAACAGATGATAGAGTGTGCGTTACTCATTTATCATTCGATCCAGTCACAAAAACTACTGTGTTTGCCACAAGCCATTTGCTAGTAGCTGATTGGCTATGGAAAGCAGCCAGATGTTGCCAGACAGTCCTATAGTGCAACTGACTTTGATTTCTGGCATCTTCAGAAATTGTCTCTTTGTCTTCCCCAGGAGTCTCGAATTGCCAGAGAGTCTAGAAACTGTTGTTTAAAAGGAATCCAAAGCCAGGGTTAATTTTCTCATGCTGATTGCTTAGCTACTTGGTTTAATGGGTTGGTATCAATGGTAGTTATCATTCACTGTCAAATATGGTTGGTGACTCATAAAAGACTAGAATACTCTAGAAGTTCAGTGCTCTTCCAGGTTACATTTCACAGGTAAGAAAATATGAAGCAAAAGACTAAATGGCTTCACCAGAAACAGGTAGTTTAGTGTCAGAATTGGGGAAAACTGAAGGCTACTTGCTTATCATGTGAGGCTCTTTCTAGTGTGTGCGTTACCTAATCTAAAAATGTAGTGAGAGACATTGGAAGGATTAAAGTGAAGTTACATGGAAAGTACCAAATGGACGAAGATGTGGGAACTCTGAGTTTATGCTATCATTGACTGAGGCTGTGGTGAAGGAAAGGGCCCTGGTCTCATTAGCATATCATTCTGTGTGTTTGTTCTAGATGGAACATGGGAGGGCACAGAAAAGAGGAAATAGGCTTTAGTGCCAAACAATGTCTCAGTGAGGTTTCTGCCTCCTCTAAGCTTCCCTTGGATTACTCAAAGTGTATTCCATAGGCACAGAATCGTGAATGGTAGGGCAGTTAGGTTAAGTGAAAGAATTGACATTGTTTTAAGATCCACCTAGAACAATAAATATGCTAAGTAGTTAGCCCAAGATGGTCATAGTCCACCACAGGTTGGGCATAAGAATGTAAGTGTTATTTCTTCACCCGGTCTTATCCTCCCACTTAGTACTGGGATCCAGATGAAGACGTTTTATGTTGATCATAAGATGGGAAGCCCCTGGAGAGCTGCTGCTTGCCCTTGCTTCCCTGGGGGCTACTGGGGATTCTAGTGGCATTTCCCAGTCACATTTTACAGGGCTGGTTTTCTCCATGGTTGGTAGTGTGGGGAAGCATAACATGGGCAAGGCAGACAGAGAGCCAAAGGTTATTTCCACTCCTTTAGTGAAAGAGGATCACATGGAAACTCTTCTGTAACTGGCCCCAGACATCTGTAAGTTGTGTCCTGCTGAAATGTGGGAACATTGTCCCTTGAACATCAATAATGATAATCTTTGATACACTGATTCAGTTTGTTTTAAAGCCCCTGATACTGTTCACTTCTGTAATGATCAATTACACTGGCTTTAATAGAGGAAAATGAGGGTATATATTTTCTTAGAAATACAAGCAGTAGCTTCAAGAGCAATGGCGGAATTTCACTGGAAAGCAGTTGAAATCTAGGCACTGTGTAGATATCCTTGCTTCCAACTAGCAAGC
>CABHPQ010001540.1:61190-82199 GCA_902168405.1 Peromyscus aztecus | reverse complement strand
GGTGCTCCCCCTCGCCGCCGTAAGCGGCCCGGGAGCACGGACACCCAGGCGGCCGGCCAGCAGGGTCGTTTCTCCCCCGGGGGAGCCCCAGAGGCGGGCGAGCTGGCCAGCCCTGCGTGCCCGGCCCTGTGTCCGAGCGGCCTGTGGAAGCCAGGCTGGGCAAGCAGCCGAGGACGCGGGAGGGAGCCTGCTCCAGCCCTGAGCTCCGGCCCTGGAACAAACTTTGTGCCCCGCGGCGGCGGGACTCAAAGTAGGCAGAGGACAACGATGTTCCACGCAGGATCCTGCTGATGCTAACGGGTTGGGAAAGAGGAGGAAGGAGAGTTGATCCAGGAGTCAGAAGTGTTCACAGGAAAGGGACCGTCGAAGGGAGTTCTGGAGGAAAAAAAAAACAACAAAAAACCCTCGGTTTGGCAGTGTGGGGGTGTGTGGGTTGATGTGTCACAGGAATGCGAACAGGAGGGTGAGTCCCTTAGGCGATTGGAGAAACCATTTGCCTGGTTTATTTAAAGCGCTGCAGTTGGTCTGTGGAGAGAGGGCCGTTTTGAGGGTGGGACAGATATTTAAAATCATGGATAATAAACACGTTGACTTTTGGAGATAGTTGGAAGCTCTCCAGGCGCTTTAAGGACGACTTTCCAGATTTGGGCAAGATGACAGTGAAAGAGTTTGTATCCGTGTAGAGTCCTTTCTAGAAATATGAGTTAATAAGGTGTGGATGGTCAGAATGGCTGTCAAGGGTCAGGCTCCGGAAATACTGTTAGAAAAATGAGACGATTTGGAATGGGTACGGGAAAAAAAAATGGAAGATAACTCAAAAGTTTCAGGGCTAAACGTATACCCAAGTGGTAGAGCTCTTGCCTCCAGGAGTTGAAGCGTTGTGTATTCATTACACTGCGTTTACTTCCTTGATCCTGGAAAGACCGTTCCATGCTTCCTTCTTCGCTGCAGTTACATTTGACTACATTAGTAGTTCCTGAATAGTTTTTAATTGCATATGCTATAGGTAAAACATTTTGAGCCTATTCCTCCTAAATATGTTTATTTTGTTTTATATAATATTAAGTATATAGTATATTTTGGATAGTGTGTGAATACCTCTGTAAATATGCCACATGTTTATAAAAATACAAAAACACAAACTAGGGAAATTAAGTGAAAAATAAAGAAAATCTGGCCCAACGCAACAGAATTTGAAGATCACATAGAAGGTGCTTCCTTGGTTTCTCAAGACAATTGTCAGCATTTCTGAGGATTCCCACGCTTTTGGGGGGTGGGCTTTCCATTCTACTGTAAGAGAGCCCTTCCTAAAAATAATCATCTTAACTTTTGGATTGACTTTTGAAGTTCATCTCTTTCCCTGCCGCCCCCACCCATTTGGATTAAAGAGATGTTGATACTACCCTTGTATATAAAATATATCATTAACTTCTCTTAGTTGCCTATTAGGAATAAGTTATTTGTGAGACATCTCACCACTGATTATTACATACCGTCCCTTAGTAACAACCCTGTGTAGAGCACACTGGGCTGCCTGAGACCCCTCCCCCCTTTCAGGGCCGGAATCAATGCATGCTAGGCAACCATTGTTACACCCTCAGCCCTGTACTATTCTTTCTCATTTTAATGATTTTAGGATCAATTATATATGCTTTTGATAAAAGGAAATTCAAAACCAAAGATTATAATAATGTAAACCACAATTCTACCCACTTACCTCTGTCTCCATTCCCCACTCCAGAAATCAGCCAGGTAAATAATTTGCCCCTAAGAGATGTTCTGACTGCTAAAGCACATATGTAATACATACTTCTCCTCATGTAAGTCACAATGCATCTTTCTGCCACTTAATATTATTCAGTATCTCTGATCTTAACGTCTGAAACATGAAGGGTTCAAAAATAAAGCTTGGTGAGTATTCATATGCTAACAGAAAATTCAACACCATGAAACTTCATGCACAAATTATTAAAAATATTATATAAAATTGCCCTCAGTCTGTGTGTGTTAAATATATATATGTAATATAAATGATTTTTGTGTTTAAACTTAGGTCCGGTTCCCAAGATGGTTCTTTATATGTGTACAATATTCCAGAATCCAAAACATTTCACAATCTGAAAAAAAAAATTTTTAACACAGCAATTGAGTCTGTATAAAATGCATTTTTAGTAAGCATGAGCAGAAAACACACTACCCTGTTCTTTCAGGCAGCTATACAGCATTCCCTTGTAGAAATTCAAAAAATACAGTTAGCCGTCTCCCCTGAATGGGCGTTTAGATTGCTTCCAGTCACAAGCAGTCAAACACGGCTTCGATGACGTCTTTGTGTCTGTGTGAGCTTATGTCTGTGTGAGCCTGTATGTGGAAAAGTAATAAATTATATAAGGGCTTACTGCTATGAATCGTCAGGTTGGCTTATGCACTTACTACTCAGAAAAATAAGGTCGCCCACATCGCTATTAACATGGTGCCCTCACACGCATCCCTGTTTTCATCCCGGATAAAGGATGTAGGGTGAGGAAGTCACTCAGAAAAAGAGATGCCTTTGTGAGTCTCTACCAACCAAGCTTTGTAGAGTGGTGTTACTGGATGAGTTATTAAATTCCCTGTCTTAGTTTACTCATCTTAAAATGAGGGCTACTAATAGTACCTCTTTTTAGCATTTTTTTGGATAAAATAAATTAAACAGTGAGTATAAATAGGTCTATGTAAAGGCCTGGAGCATCGCTTGCTAGGCAGGGCTTGTGTCTGTATGCTATAGTTACCATTTATTTCTAAGTTAACAAAAAGTTTTGCTTTTCTAATTGTAAAGGAATAGCCTAATATCGAACATGATTTTTCTAGCCATAGTAGCAACACTGTCCGATTAATTCTTCAGCCTGATTGTGGCTCACTTTGAAAATTAAGAACTCAAACCACTGAGGTGCAATCAAATATGCATGAAATGAACTCGAGTGGCTCAGTGCTGTTCAGTGGGCATGTGATTCAAATTCCAAAGCAAGTGATGCGGGAGTATGTACACACAGGCACATGCTTCTGCTATTTATTTTGCTTATATTCCTGTGCAGGTTGTACTATGTTCTCTGTGGTTAGGGACGTGCCATCTAGTTCCTTATTATTATAATTCCTAGTGAAATACTACATACCTAATACACATTTTTTAAAAGTAATAATTGTCAATAAACAGTGAAGGCTTTGAGAAAATAAACTTCTTTATTTTTGTTTCTACTTTATTTTAAATTTTATTTTATTTGTATGGGCGTTTTGCCTGCATGTATGTCTGTGCACTATGTGTGTGCGTAGCGTCCATGGAATCTGAAAGTGGGTGCCAGATCCCCTGGAACTGGAGTTACAGATGGTTGTGAACCACCATGTGAGTGCCAGGAATCAAACCCAGGTCCTCTGGAAGAGCAGCCAGTGATCTTAACCACTGAGCCATCTCTCCAGCCCAAGGCTTTTTATTTGAATTCATAGTACTTCTTCATATAATTTCGGGTCTTGTGGCAGGGAGTGTGTGGCAAGCATGGACTTGGAGAGCTTGTTTTTTGTTTGTTTGTTTGCTTTTGTTTGTTTGTTTTGTTTTTTGCCTGTTTTATAAATGCTTGGCCTTCACATGGAGCTCTGGTTTAGTTTTCTGTTTAGCGGTGCTTTGTAAAATGATAGCAGTCACATTTTCCTTGTGTGAATTTATCACCACAGTGTTTTCCGTTTGCCGATTCTTACAGTGTGTTTGCCATTTGTGTTTCGGGATGAGCCTTTTAGAAGGGATAACCATCTTGCTCCATTTAGCTTTCATGCCCGTGGCTTCCTAGCCTTTGAGCTATACAAAGCTCTCAGCTGTGTGAAAGATGCCTTCTCTTTGGCATGCTCTAGTCTCAGTTCCAGAACCCACTCTTGGGCCGTGGAACTGCGTTAGTTGTCTCTAACTAGTCCTTATTCTTCATCTTAAGGTAAAGGAGCTGACGTTGACAAGGTAAAGTAACTGAGGAGCACGTGTGATAGAGCTGCTGCGTGCTGAGCCAGGAAGCTGTTACTAACTCTAGATCATGCTTTTTCTACCTTGCCATCCCCTTCCCATCAACCTCGAGGATTTTTTTCAGTCAGTCCATCTTATCTTTTAATGACAGTGTGCAAAATATTTAAGATATAGTGCTTCGGGTACCGGTACGTACACATGTGTTGCATCCTAACGTACTTTATTTTTACGTTTCTCTAAAGAAGTTATAGCTTAAAAACATTGAGGAGTCCTATGCTTGAGATTCCAGTACTTTTCTCATTAACCCAAAAAGTAGTACTACCACAGTCCAGGCTACTCAAAGAAGTAAGTGTGGGTGGACCAGCAGGGCTGCAATACAGATGGAGTTGGGGATTGCTTGGGGAATCTGAGCTGAAAGGGATGGAAAGCAGCCAACTAGCTAAGTGTTTATAGGTCAGGGTGTGTGACAAAGCCTGCCTTGAAGTCTAGAAACTCCCTTATGAATATGCTAATTACCCTGAGTTGATTCCCGCCCACTGTGTGCCTGAAGCTCATCATCATATACCTTATAGACTATACAGATATATAACAATAAAAATAAGAATGAAAACTTCCTTATGGGTGTCTCTAAACATAATTGCTTAACAATTTCTGTTAACTTTTCTTAAAAACACTTCTTATTGGAAAACAAAACACACATAAAGAAAACCACACTATAAAAAATATGTAGTTTCATAAGTTATTGTACCCAGTATGACTTGGTTAACCATTCTAGAAGCCCTTCCATGTGACCTGGCCCGTTCCTAGCCCTCTCTTCCTAAAATAGTCACTTCCTCGTGGCTTCCTCACAGTTTTATTATCCGTTTGGGAATCTTGCGCTTTTCACACTCCATACCCTCCCATCTCTCTCTTACAACCATCTATTGAGAAACATGGGTCCTTTGATTAGGGCCTGGAGAGACTGCTCAGTGGTTAAGAGCACTAGCTGCCCTTTCAGAGAACCTAAGCTTGATTCCCAGCACCCACATGGCCACTCACAACTGCCTGTAACTCCAGTTCCAGGAGATCTAAAGGCTCTGTGCTGGATTTGTGAGCCCTGCATGCACATGATGCATAGATGTGCATGTAGGCAAAACAGCCATACGCAAAATAAAATGTAAGCCAGGCGGTGGTGGCGCATGCCTTTAATCCCAGCACTCGGGAGGCAGAGGCAGGCGGATCTCTGTGAGTTCGAAGCCAGCCTGGTCTCCCAAGCGAGTTCCAGGAAAGGCACAAAGCTACACAGAGAAACCCTGTCTCGAAAAACCAAAAAAAAAAAGCAAATACCAAAACAAATTCTTAAAAACTTAACAAAGATTAATACAGTAATTAATACAGTAAGTAAGGAAATCCTTAACCCGTACTGTGGTTAAGGGTTTCAAAACCATGAGTGTTAGTACAGTGCCATTAACTGAACTACAGGTAGACTTCACTTATGTGTCACCATTTCCCACTAATATCCTTTTCCTATTTCAGAATTCAATCTGACGTCTGTCTTTGGATTTAATCAGAGTGGTCTCACTTGTTTTAGTCTTTAGTTTGCTATTGTGCATTACTGTGAAGAATATAGGTGAGCTGTTTCTAGAATGTCCTGATTTTAGGTTTTCCTGGTGTCTGTCGTAACCTTGGGTTATGGTGTGTGGGAAGAACACTACAGAGGTAAGGTATTCTCATCCCATCAGAGGGTACATGTTGTGGCAGTCTTGTGGTTGAGATGGCATTACTGCGACAAACTTAAATAGTTGATCTCCCAGTTTGAGGGTAGGGAAGCATAGTGGAAGGGGTATGAGGCAGCTGGTGCCTGTATCCTTGGTCAGGAAACAGGAGAACATGGTACTCAGTTCCCCCTTCCTTCTTATTCGATCTAAGACCCCAACCCATGGGATAGTGCCACTCATATCCAGGGTAGATTGTACGGCTTCTAACCCTTTCTGGAAACACCCTCAGAGACACAGCCAGAGGTATTCTCATGGTCGTTCTAAATCCAGCAAAGTTGTTAATGGCAATTAACCATCTCTGTGACTGCCGGATCATTGTACTCTGGAGCTGTAATTTTCCCCTTTCATAGTATATCTTTTGAAATGGCTTGCTAAGTCCAGTCCATCCATACTCAGAGAGTGGAACAAAGATCACTTCTCACAGGGGCATGGAGCAGGTGAGGGTAAAATTAAAATCTACTTCTTAAGGGGGTTGTTGTTACGTTAATATTTTGGAATTCTTGTGTAAGGCGATCTGTTTCTTTTACTTTGTTTCTTTTAGTATATGTATGTATCAATGTAGACTGATGGGTCTATTTTTATTTGAATTACATTTCTTGCTGTGACTTTGATTAACTTATTTTGTGGATTATTTTTATTTTATTGTTTAAATATTTTGTCCGTTTTATTTTTTGTGTATGGGTGTTTTGCCTGCATGGATGTCTGTGTGCCGTGTGCATGCAGCAGCACCCGAGGAGGTCAGAAGGGAGCATCAGATCCTCTAGGATTGGAGTTACAGACAGTTGTTGGCGGCTGTGTGGGTGCTGAGAGGCGAACCCTGGGCCCTGGAAAAGCAGCTGGTGCTCTTAACCTCTGAGCCGCACCGCGTCCCCATTGTGAGTTATGTTTAGCCTTGCTCAGAGAGAGCTCCTTCAAGTGTGGGGTTCCTTGTGCCCCACTTTCCAACTCTTCTTCCTGTCCCTGTCTTACGTCTTCTCTGCCCACCACTGAATCACCTGCCGTTTCTTCAAGTGGGAGCCTTTATGTCATGCAGTGTTTGCATAGCCTATATTTTGTTAAAGAATTGGAATCTTTCGTTGTGACCATGGGGAACATGGTCTATGGTAAGTTGTCTTTTCTCATAGGATTCTTCTTTCATATCACTTACTGTATTGCTGACCTTGTGAAATGAGTTGCACAGTGTTGCCTCCTATCTTCTGGAAACAACGTAAACTGGTACGATTCAGTCCTCACCAGCTGCCACTCACTGGTGGCGCCTGGATTTTTCCTTTTTCAGGAAATTTTAAATAAAATATAAGCCCAGCGTCGTATCATGTATGCGTGTTTATGCAGACATAGATGTCTTGCCATACATTCAGCTGAATGTGTTCAGACTCTAGCTTTTTTCCCTTGACATTTGGGAGCTTGTACCCTCTAAAGGACTGGCTCGTTTTACCTACTTTTATGCCGTTATAGATGTAGGAGTATTTGTGTTTTCTCTTAACGCAGGTCAGTAGTGATGTTACATTTTCACTGGTGACGTCAGTTGAAAAAATTCTCATGCTTCATCGTCCTTATTGCTCTTTTCTGAGAATAGCCTTTGTTTTATGGGTTTTCATTTGCTGTTTACTGATTTTCGCTCTAGGCTGTATTTCCTCTTTTCTGCTTATGTTGCCTTTTGTTTCTCTGATTCCTTGCAGAACAAGCATAAGATGCTGATTTCAGTCATTTACTAATACAGATATTTATACCCCAGTTTGAACAGTGACTTTATTGACATCACACAGTTTGTCAGGAAAACTACATGAGAGAATGGGATCGGGGACACAAGAAAGGGGAGATTCTGTCACATCTTGGTGCTTAATTGGAAATCAGAAAAGGGTAAATCGGGAAGAAGGAAAACTTAAGGATTTTGTTTACCAGTGGAAAAAAGGCATTAAAGACAGCCTTTAAGACATACTTGACAATTATATCCTTGTATTTAAGGATTGTGTGCTTGCATTTTACTTTTCAAATTGATCCTGGTGATGGCACTCACAATATGGCCCCTGAGCCGGGCGTTGGTGGTGCACGCCTTTAATCCCAGCACTCGGGAGGCAGAGGCAGGCGGATCTCTGTGAGTTCGAGGCCAGCCTGGGCTACCAAGTGAGCTCCAGAAAAGGTGCAAAGCTACACAGAGAAACCCTGTCTCGGGAAAAAAAAAAAAAACCAATATGGCCCCTGAGCAGGCCAGGGTGTGGCTGTACTTTACACACTGCCTGGCTGCGTAAATACACACCTTATTTCACTTCGATGATATGGGTACCAATGTCTAGCGGCACCTGTCTGCTGTACTCATTCTCTAGCTGCCTTTGTTTTTACTGATTGTTGCATTTTCTTTTGTTTCACCCGCAGAGATGCTGAGCCGATTAACAGGATTAGCGAATGTTGTTATTCATGAATTATCAGGAAATAGTGCTGACCAGAGCATGACAGCTCCTTTAGAAGCTGTGAGTAACTCTGTCCAGATCCAAACTGATGAGACCTCCATTCGGGGTATTTCTGAGAATACCTTAAGCTAGAGGAATGTGAGCAACCTCCCCCATGCAAAGTAGAGTGATGTTGAAGAAAACTACTGCGACTCTGGAAATGAACCTCTGCCGAGGATTGTTAGCCCAAGAGCTGTGGGGACCGAAACCGAGTCTAGATGAGCTTGGAAAGATGGTGTCTGTTGACTGCTTGGCCTGTTTAGGACCATGTTGTCTTAAGAAGTCATTGTCACCATCTTCCTCCTCCCACTCTCCCTCCCCTCCCTCTTCCCACTCCTCCCCTCCCTCCCCTCCCTCACACTCTTCCCACTCCTCCTCCAACTCCTCCCCTCCCTCTTCCCACTCCTCCCCTCCCTCCTCCCCTCCCTCCCCTTCCTCCTCCTTGGGAACATAACTCCTGTTCCATGGGAAAGGTGTAAAGAGTAAAAGGGGAGACTGGAGCACCATTTTTGTTTGAAAACATCTGTTTATTTCTATAAATTTGCTTACCTTTCTTGTAGTTTGCACTGTATTTTCCCACCCTTAGGGATTCAGAAGAAGTCCACCAGCTTTTTGAAAGACAAGCAGCAAGCTAAATGGTTAAGGGGTGGTTTTTTTTTTTTAATTTTCAAATAATGTCTTTTTTTTTATTTTATTGAATTTATTTTGTTTGAGACAGGGTCTCTTGTCTCCCAAGCTGGCCCCAGCTTGCTATGCAGCTAGCCAAAGATAACCTTGGACTCCTGATCTTTGAGCCTATGCCTTCTGGGTGTTGGGGTCATGGTTGTGTGGTACTGGGAATTGAAGCCAGACTTTAGTGCACGCGAGGCATTCACTGCCAGCTAAGCCACAGCTCTTAGCTCATCTCTAATTTTAAATTTGGGGTTTCTTCACTCAATAGTATGTAATCCTTGCCTCGTTTTGTTTTCCTCTTTGATAAAATTAGAATAATAAAACTTTAAGTTAGACAAAATACGTACTGTATTGTAATGGTGAGGAACACTGCTGCGGGATTAGTTAGGCTCAGCTTCAAAAGAGAGGAGTTGGGCAAGGCTGAGGTGAGGATGTGCTAATTCCTGAGAGTCGGTAATGCTTTTCCCTGTGCATTGTTGTTATTGTTTTATGTCTACCCCAGGAATCTGACATGGCATTAAATAACAGCATGTCAGATGATGTTCTGGAACGCCTAGCTGATGCAGAGAAGTTAGTGGTGGAGTTAAAAGAGATCATTCGGCAGAAGGACCTTCAACTCCTTCAGAAAGATGAAGCTCTGCAGGTACTGTTGGTTGTTCGGCCGTTGGCTGAGCATTTGATAAAGGCAGGTCATTCTCTTAGAGTGTTCGAGAACCCGGGTCTTATTCCTAAGTGCTGTAGGCCTGCCGCCTGCCAGAAGTAAGCTGTGTGCTAGGTAAACAGTGAACACTCCCTTATTGTCTTCATTGCTCCGTGGCAGGAGGAACAAAAAGCTGCCGATACCAAAATTAAAAAAATAAAACTGCACGCGAAAGCAAAGATCACGTCTTTGAATAAACACATAGAAGAACTGAAAGCACAAGGAGAGGCTGCGTCGCCTACGGACCCCCAGGCAGCGGAGGACCCCCAGGCAGCAGAGTCGCTCTCCGAGGTATGAGGACCGGATAGACTCGGTGTCTCCCGACAGAGCCCTGTCCCAGCAGACCGGCCCTGGTGACATGATACAGCGGGAGTGCTGCCCTTCCCTCCCAGCCTCTGGTCTGCCTGGACGAAGGCCACACGGGGAGAGCAAAGGCATACAGAAATGTGGGCTTGAGTCTGCAGTTGCTACCCAGACTCCCAGTCAGAATTTGAAAGGGCTGACAGGAAGAAATCAGTACTGACCTGAGACAGAGAGGAGAAACATATACTTTGTGGATGAGTTTGATTATTGGTTAGAGCATTAAAAACTATGATCTCTAAGATTTTCCCCCTGCTCTGAAATCCTTTTATTCCTTAACTAATAGAGAATATTCTCTGTTGCTGTAAGTGAATAATGGTGCATTAATGTTTCCTGAACTGTGGGCTGAGTTGCCTGGCTCACCCTGGTCTCCCTGGAAGGGGGCTCGCCAGGTTTATGGTTGCCACTAGAAAGCAGTGTCCAGGCGGGATGCAGAGGGACGGAAGAAAGCTGCCTTTAGAAGAGCCTGGGGGTGTCTTTTGCAGTATGCACTCTCCTGACCTCTGTTCGGAGCCACAGTTGGGTGTCTATTTAGAGGACAGGGAATGTCAGGTTTGGGGAGCATCTGTGCAGATTATGCAGATGCCAGTGTGTCGCTGCACACCGTGGTTACAAGTCAGCCTAGACTTCACCCTAACCCTGGCTTGGTATTCTCAGAAGTGTTAGCTCTGAGGGGAGTTGGTTCAGGTTCCGAGCCGCAGCCTTGAGTACACTTGTTACCTTCCAGTGCCCTGCTTAGCCTTGCCTTGCAGGAACTAATGCTCACGGGACATCACTTTTCCTTGTTTGCACTGGGGTGTGGCTCAGTGGAAGAGCACCTATGCAGTGTGTCTAAGGCCCTATCAGTCCCTCGCACCGCAGGGGCATGAGAAGGAGGAGAGAATAAGATTGTTGAACGTCTCAGAGTTGATTTTAAGAGCAAGTAATGTCTTTGAATTCTTTTCCTTCTCTGTGGTTCCTATGGCAACTCTCTTCCCCTGGCTGTGTAGCAGGCACTAACCTTTATCTTTTCGTGTTTATTCTTTCAGCCTTCCCTTGAGTCGTGTTATTAGTTTTTTTTTTTTATTTATTTATCCATTTTAAGCTTACTACTTACCCCTCAGGCCTTCAGTGTGTCAGCATCCTATACCTTCATTTACTTTCCCTGTTAAATAAATGATGTCCCCAGTCCCAGTCCACTCCAGCTGTCAGTGTCAGGAGCCCTGTCACCATGGTGTGCCGTGGTGTGCTGTGTGCCTCTGGGGGTGGGGGAGCACAGCAACAAAGAGGGGGGATCAGAGGCAAGACGAGAGTGTCAGATCCCTTGAAGCTGGAGGAACAGGTGTTTGTGGGATCTGTGGCTTGTTACGTGAGTTCTAGGATCCAGACCCTGGTCCTCATGGTTATATAGCAAGCGTTCTTAAACTGAGCTATCTCCCCGCCCACAATTCATTGCTTTCTGTTAGTTGTTGTTGGGTTTTTTTTTTTTTTTTTTTTTGTTGTTGTTGTTATTTTCTTGCTCCTGTCGTCGTTGTTTGATTTGTTGTTGTGGTTGGTTAATTGGTTTTGTTGTGTGGTTGGTTGGTTGGTTGAGACAGGATCTCTCTGTGAAGTTCTGACTGTTCAAGAACTCTAGACCAGGCTGGCTTTTAACTCAAAGAGATCCTTCTGCTTCTGGCTCCTAAGTGTTTCTGTCGGTTTAATAAAGCTGTAATTATTGCTCTAAAGAGCAAATAGTGTAAAAGATAAAATATATACTAATTATAACTTTTGTTTTATGAGGAGGAAGAAACTGTTTATTTGGCTTACATTTCTACATTGCTGTTTATCATTGAAGGAAGTCAGGACAGGAACTCAAAGAGGGCAGGATCCTGGAGTTAGGAGCTGATGGAGGGTGCTGCTTACAGACTTGCTCTTCATGGCTTGCTCAGCCTGCTTTCTTAGAGAGCCCAGGACCACCAGCCCAGGAATGACACCCCCCCCCCACCATGGGTTGGGCCCCCTCATTAATAACTTATTAAGAAAATGCCTTATAGCTGGATCACATGGAGGTGTTTCCTCAAGTGAGGCTCCTTCCTCTCTGATGACTCTAGCTTGTGTCAAGTTGACATACAAAAGTAGCCAGTACAACTGACCCCTCGTCAACTTGACAGACAAACACATCACTATTAAGCTACAACCCTTCTTTTCTTATTCATCACAAAACCTCACATTAAAAACTTAAATAACTTTAAAAGTCCCACAGTCTTTCCAAATTCAAACACATTAAAATTTCAGTACCTTTAAAATAGCCAATCTCTTTTAAAATCCTAAGTCTTTTAAAATTGAAAGTCTCTCAACTATGGACTCCAGTAATATACATTTCTACTTCAAGAGGGGAAAAGCAGGGCACAGTCACAGTCAAATCAAAGCAAAACCAAATTCCAGCTGTCCAGTATCTGGGATCCACTCCCGATCGTTTGGACTCTTCTTAAGGGCTTGAGGTACTTCTCCAGCCCCACCCTCTGCAGTACACACAATAAAGTGACTTTATTGTATTTTTCAGCCTGATACCAATTCTACAGATGAAGAAATGAAAGTAGAAAAGATAAAACATGACCTCCAGGAGAAGGAGAAATTAATTAGCGATTTGCAAGCCCAGCTTCACCAGGCACAATCAGAACAGGCCTTGCAGGTGAGAGTGAGTTACCTCATTATTATTAGGTTAAATCACTAACAGCCAACGGACATAATGGTAAGTGCCTCTTTCTGCACACCGAATCGCTATCTCCTGGCACTCAGCGCCCCCTGCCTGCCTCTCCCTTCCTTCCTTCCTTCCAAGTCTAGTCTCTTGGTCAGAGCTTGCATTGGGGTGCGGACTTCTTGGTTGATATTTGCACATACTCACAATATTCTTTCCATACATGGTTCACATGTTTTGTTCAAGAAACTCTTGAATTATATGATTTACAGCCTTTGATCAGTCCCGTTACTTTCATTTTCTTCCTGCAGACTTCTGTTTTTGTTAACCTTTATTTTTGGCTATATATTTCTGAACCAATTTTTGATTAATTTTTTTTATATTTGTCTTTTTTCTTATTTAACTCAAGGCATTCTGTTTTGTGTTTGGTTTTCTCTTCTGAAATGAGTTTACCTTAATAGTAACTTCAGGAATTTTATTATTTTTTTAAACTTTTCTAATTCTAATTTTCCTTTCACGTCCTCTACACTTTTCTTAAACATGTTTAACTCTAAAATAAGTTATAATTTCTTTCAGCACATTGTTCTCCTTATTCCTCATGAGTTTTGTTGTTGTTTTTGTCTGTCTCTTTGCTATGTGAACATTCAAAGAAATTGAAAACAGTGTTGCTATTGCTTCTGTCCTCTTCTGAAAATTCTTGGCAATTCAATAATATTTTAAAAATTAGTGTATGGAATTCTTTTTCGTGTTAAAGTGGAAATTAGAAGGAAATATGGTCGATGCTCAAGACAAACGAGAAAGTCAAAGATCTAAGAATCCCAACCCCTTTATTTAAGTAAAGATTTTTCCCCTCCAGCTGGAAAAGAGTTCTGCAGAGATGGAGGAGTTTGTCCTGATGAAGCAGCAACTCCAAGAAAAGGAAGAACTTATCAGCACTTTGCAAACTCAGCTCAGCCAGACCCAGGCAGAGCAGGCTGCACAGGTAGGTGATGGCACCTTGATTAGGATAAAGTACCATGGGCTCCAGAGTGGTGTCTGTGGCAAGTCAGTCCCAACACTCATTTAAAAGCTTGGTAGATGACAGCATGGTAGCCAGGATATTAAAGCCAAGCCTAGGAGGGTGTGGTAGAAGAAGTTAGAAGTGTGGTAAGTATGGTAAGGAGTACATATTAATAGGAAACACCAGAACCCCTCAGAAAATGCTGTTCATGTTGGGGAACTTGCCATAGTTTTTTTGATGACTGTTTTTGTTCATAGGTCCAGATACTCCATTTTAATAGCCCACAGAGATTCTGTCTCTTAGGAATGGGGAAGGGCTCATGCTGGACTCAAAGAATAGATAGACCAAAAGAAATACAAATTACTAGCTCCCTTCTTTTCTAATTAAAATCTTGTTAGGAAGATACATCTTCACCTTAAAGTTACTTAATGAACATAATAATAAAGAAGTGGTGAAGGGTATAAAATTCCTTGCTAATGGATCTAGTATTCAAATGCTTCTTCATACTCATTTCTGAAGCCAGAACCAGCCTGTTTGTGCTGGCACCCTCAACTCTCTGATTTTCATAGTTTCCTGTCCAACAACCTACCACATAGTTCTTCTTTGAGGATGCTTTTGGCTCATGCCACATTTTTATCCCTGGAGGGCCTTTGCACACAGCACACAGCTGATCGTATCCATCAAATATATTGATAACAGAGGTGCCTTTTATGTAGGAATGACCGATGGTTGGGTACACACAATTATATACCCAGAAATTTATAACTTTATCCTATTAGCTTCTGTTGGGTCTTTAATACATTATATACAATGTAGGATAGGAAAATGTTACACATTCTTTAATCTTATAAATTGCTTAAAGACAACCAAGGCATATGAATATGTTAACAGACCCATCGTGGAGCAAGCCACTCCAAATAAAATACCAAGGGCCAAGTGTGGTGACACAAACCGTTATCATAGCATTCAGAAGGCTGAGGTAGACAGGTCATGGGTTTGACACCAGTGTTGGCTACATGGCAAGTTCCAGGCTACACAGTTGAGACCCTACCTCAAAAGTAAAAGTGATAAAAGTAACATTAGCATTGAAGTATGTTGGGAGAGAAAAGGTGTTTTGTGAACATGGCAGTTATAGAAGCTTCCACAAAAAAGATGGGATTAACAGAACCCTGAGAGCTAGATAACACTCTAGACAAGCAGCGTTCTCATGAGGGAAGGGTTGGGAAAGGCAGAGAAGAAGAATGCATTAAAAGGAAAGTCTGCAGGAGGGACAGACAGCTGAAGAGGACTTTCTGGGGAGGTGGCGTGCCCTTGGACGCACACACAGTTCTTTAGTCAAAGCAAATTTTTGAAAACCGTACAAGTAGAATAGGCTTGTATTCAGTGTGCTGGGCTCTGCTGACTCCCCATGGGAGACCTCGATTTGGGGGATGTGGGGATGCAGGGTGACTTGGGAAAGAGGGCTGGGGAGTGGAAGGAGAGAGAAGGGGGGAATCTGTGGATAGTATGTGGAGTGAGTAGAAAATTTCTTAATAAAAATGAAAGAAAAAAGAAGGAATAGGCTTGTATTTCCATTTGTAGAGCAGTTTGAATAATGTTCATGAGCTTGAATTGCACGTTTATGGCCGTGAGGTTCCTGGACTGTTTTTGAGCCTGAGTCTGATACTGACGGAGTTAACAGAAATGTAACTTCACTTGTATGTTTAATTTCCTAATCTTTTCAAATTAAAAAAAACTACTCTTCTTGCATATTTAAAGCATTTTTAGTATCCATGAAGATTTTTAATTAAAATATGTATGAGTTGATTCTGAGTTTGATAGTAGGCTTTTTCTCATGTCTGGAAGTTACTGCTGGGCCGACATTTCCCCTTGACGTTCAGAGCTGAGGTTTAGAGAACTGCTTCCTGTCAGTGCTGTGTGCCCATCTCTGGAGGGTAGGCTGGAAGAGCGGACTGTGAAATCCTCCGGAGTGTAACTTGTGTAGTTTCTCTGGTATATGTCTTCAGTTGAGTTCCATGCAGCAGGTGGTCCGAGAGAAAGACGCCCGCTTTGAAACACAGGTTCGTCTGCACGAAGATGAGCTGCTTCAGTTAGTAACCCAGGCAGATGTGGAAACAGAGATGCAGCAGGTGTGTTGTCACGCTCCGTAGAGTGACTGTCATTTTGGCTCACGTTTAATCAAGACTTCACAGCCACTTTCCAACCACTGCCCTTCCCTGCTCTGCTCCACATGGCCTCCGTGTGTTCCTTGGCTTCTTATTGCTGTCTTGTCTTTCCTTGCATATCATTTTTTGTCTTGTCCTTCCTTTCCCCTCTCCTTATCTCATCAGGTTGGAACTTGGAACTTTAAAGCTGAATTTACTGGGGACTTACGGGGAGTCAGCAAGGGCTGGTTTCTTTTTCATTTGCGGATTTACAGCTACTGTTCATGCTCTAAACCTGATCTAAAACTTCAAATAGATGAAGTCAGTTTTGTATTTAAAAAAAAAAATGAGGTAAAAAAGTGCTTTTGAAGGCACAGTCTTTTATTAAATCAGTACTTTTTAAAAAGTGCATTATGTAGATACTGAAAATTGACTTCATTGTATTTGAGTTTACCATGTACTAACTCACATTGTGTGTACTTAGAATGTAGAACCCTGTAATGAAAGGCACTTTAGTGGCACTTTGTTTGATCTGTGTTTATATATATGTGTTCATGTATGTGAAGGTGCATGTTTATGCACACAGGTATGCATGCACACGTGCACATGTGTGTGGAGGCCAGAGGACAACTTTGGATGTCATTCCTTAAGGAGCCGTTCAGCTTGATATTTTTCCCCTCCGAGGTGGGGCCTGTCATTGGCCAAGTTCACCACTTAGGCTGGCTGGCTGGCCAAGAAGCCTCAGGAATCCTGTTTCTACCTCCTCAGTTTGGGATTCACCTGGCCTGGCTTTTTTCATATGGATTCTGGGGATTGAACACAAGTCCTCACAAGTACTTTGCCAGTTGTCTCATCCTTTCCAGCCTCTCATCTCTTTAATCTTGAGTGAAAACTTGTTCCAAGGTCTAAGCAGTCTTTAGAATGTACTACTAAGTGAAGTTTCAGAGTGCACTACTTTGAAATGTAGAATATTAATTGTATATATTGATTTATTTATTCAATGGGTATTTTTCAAGTGCCTGCCCTGTGATTGAAAACAGAAGAGAAATGGTTTTGCCTATAAAGATTGCTCTCTTTTGTAGGTAAGAAATGCATGTTACCTATGCTACTTAGGGACAGGACAGGAACTGTGTGACTCTGAAAGTGAGTGTGAGTCGTTTAATCCTAAGTACAGTAGGCTCCCTGACGCGGCCTTGCTTGCATTTGGGATTGGTTGTTGTCACACTCTGCAGAAGGCGTTTTGGAGACTCTTGCTGCTGGATGGCTCATGGCATGCTGGTGTCCTACTTAGCACTTTCCTTCCACACTCCAGAACGTAGCCTTACAGGTGCACATGGCGTTTTGGAAGGTAGGCAAATAGTTGTGCTTATTTATCTGCAATTGTGTCTCCATGTTTCTTTCCAGAAACTGAAGGTCATGCAGCGGAAACTTGAGGAAAACGAGGAAGCTTTGTTGGGCCGAGCTCAGGTTGTGGATTTGCTACAACAGGAGCTGACTTCAGCCGAACAGAGAAACCAGGTACTGGCTGTGGTCTTGCTACCTGCCAGGGGAGGGCTGGTTTCTGCTGTAGGTTGTTGGGCAGCAGGCAGAACAATGTCTAAGCCGTCGGAGGGTTGGTGCCGTCTATCCATTCTCTTCAGCAAACACTCAGTGCTTCCCTGATGTACCCAGTGGGAAAGCAAGCACAGCTCCTTCCCCAGGGCTTCTGATTTCCGTCTCTTGCCACACTTTTCCTTCATTGTTGGAGGTAAGAGTCTCTGCAGAGGTTCCTCTTCTCCTCTAGTGAGTTTCTTTTTCATCATTTTCCCCTTGTCTGTCTTGAATGGGTCTTGTGTTTTATGCATGGTCTCTGCTTTGCCTATTTTCATTGGTCAACTTTCTGCTGGATTGAAGTGGTCCTCTCATGCAGCAGTCCTTCCTTTGTCTTGCTATACTGTATGGACCCATGCTTCTGATTTGGGCTACTCTGATCTGCCTTTGGCCTCCCTGTGCCCTTGTCCTGTCATCTTATCCAGGTAGCCAAATTCTAGTACGGAATTAGTTCTATAGCAACACAACCTTTGCTTGTTCACCTGGGTACTGTCTGCTGCCAGGAAAAGTCAGCCACACCCTCCTCCTTAATGCTCAGCATGCTTTCTTAAGGCCACTTTCTCTGTAGTTTCCCTCCCCTTCATCCTCATAAAACCTGTACTCTGACCCTAGGTGTCCCCTCTGGGTGTCCTGGGACAGTGAGGGTCTAGTTTCCTTTGTGGTACTTACTAGGCCATTGCTGCACAGATGGCTGTATCTGGTGACCTTTGTCAGATGTGTATGAGTTAATGCACTGTGGATCTTCACAGCTCCTTTATGCAGTGGATAGCATCTTTCCCTCATCACAGACAAAGAAACTCGGGCATAGAGAATTCCTACACACCCCTGGTTGATTTGATAGACTTCAGGTTTTCTGTCAGTAAACTAAGGGTAGTAATATTTATGTAAAGGACCTGTAGCATGAATCTTAATTGGTCTTAATAGTAAAAACTCAGAGTCAGATAGAGAGGTAAATGTTGAAAGATCAGAGAGATAAAAGAAAAGAGCAAGCCACAGCCACCTCACCAACTCCTCAGCCTGAAAGAGACTGAGCTCCTGTCTCCTCCCGCCTTATGTTCCTTTCTCCGCCCAGCCATATCGCTTCCTGTCTCTACCTCCCTAGTGCTGGGATTAAAGGCGTGAGATCTCAAGTGCTGGGATCAAAGGTGTGTGCCACCACTGCCTGGCCCTGCTTCTTTTTTAGACTGGATCAATCTCGAGTAGCCCAGGCTGGCCTTAAACTCACAAAGATCTGTCTGCCTCTGCCTCCCAAGTGCTGGGATTAAAGGTATGCGCCACCACCGCCTGGCCTCTACGGCTAACTAGTGGCTTAGCTCCACACTTTGATCTTCAGGCAAGCTTTATTTGTTAGATCACAAACAAAATATCAAAGCCCATTGCTTTCCCATTAGCGCAGTGCACATCTTGGTTCTCTTCTGACGTCTCTGGGGCTTTTCTTTTGTTTACTTTTCTGTCAGAGGCGTCTCTTCCTGCCATTAGACAGTGGACTAGCCTCAGCCTCACTATATCCATTCTTCTCTCTTTCTCTCTTGTAGTAGATGTGACTATGCCCACTGGTATCCTCAAATATTTATCTCCCCAGCGCTGCTGATACGTGTCCAGTTCCCTGTGATACATGACTGACCTACAGGCTTGGCAAGCTCAACAAGTGAAAAAACAAAACTCACCTTCCTTCTTAAAGCATATTATTTGTAGCTCAGAAGACCAGACACGGGACTGCCGTTGTCTGCTGTTCCCGTGGCGGGCTGCACAGCCAGAGTACACAGAGGTACCTGCACGCTCCTGTGCTGCAGCACTGTTCACAGTAGTTGACAGAGAAAGAGGCCACGGAGGTGCCTGTCAGCAGATATATAATGTAAATATACCACTCTAATTTATGCACACAATAGAACGTTACGCAGTCCTAAAAAAGGAATGCAGTTCTGTGCCTTTGCAGCAACGTGGAAAGAATACAGGCTGCTTTTCTAAGTGAAATAAGTCAGGCGTAGACAGACAAATATCATGTGTTCTCACTTACATATGGAAGCCAAAAAGTTCATCTCAAAGAAGTAGAAAACAGAACAGCGGCTTCCAGAGCTTGGAAAGGATGTAGGGGAGGGAGGGTGGAGAGGATGATAAGTGGGTACAGGGGTACCTTGGAACTGTGCTCATCTGTAGAACAGAGGGACAGCTGCACTGACCACAATTGTTTTAAATCCTAGTAGAGAGGATTTTAACTGTTCCCAACACAAAGAAGAGACATATGCCTGACATGACATATGCCAGTGACCTTGATCTGATTGTTCTGCATTCTGTGTCGTGCATTGAAATGTTACATTTACCCCACAAATAGGTGTAATTGTTATGTATCCAATTCAAAACACATTTAAAAAATATTTTAACCACATTTTCTCTCTTAATGGACTATTTACTCAAAAGATTAAAACTCAGACTTTATTGTTTCCTTTGTATTCTCTAACCCTACAATTAATTGTCACTCCTGCTGATTTTATCTCTTAATTCTAGACTCTGCCTTCCTCATCAGTAACATCAGGACCCAGCTCTGGCTTGGGAACATCTTCACGGAAAGAGCTCTTCCTGATAGGGTTTTCCCTCTGTTCTTCCTCCCATACCCCATGTATCCTCTTCGGCGTTGAGAGGGTTGTCTCTTCAGAAACTTGTGTGACCACACTCCTTATTGCTTAAAGAACAGCTCTCAGTTTCTGGATGATAAGTCACCCCCTGAGCTTTATGGCTGGTTCTCCAGTCCTCTTTCCTTTTGTCACTGGAGATTTTCTCACTCCTAACTCCCGCTACCTTGGTGGTCATGTTTTTTCTTGGCTCTCTGCCTGACGTACCATTTTTAGTACTTCCTTTGCCTAGCTGATGGCTCACTTTTACATTTTAGATTATTTGGCTCTCTTTTAAAGGAAGGCTGCCCTCGCCCATCCCTCTCCTCTTCCCATGAGCACTTTGCAGATGGTCCTCTAGTACCCTCTGGGTGTTTGCATGATGCTGTCTCCTTGCCTGAACCCTGACCTCCTCCAGGGCGTGGACTCAATGGGTTTATTCATTGTGGATTGAGTCCACTTTGCTGTAGACTGTGCTGGTGCAGAAGACTAATAAGAATGAAACGAAGTGCCTCCTTTCCTCATGGAACATGTTTTCTAATGGGAGAGGCAAAAACAAAAAAAATAACTGATACAAGGTAAATATGAGTACAAACCGTCCAAAATGTCTAGAAACCAACATGGAGGGTGTTATGCCATAGGTTCAGTGCTACTTGCTTGAGTCCTAGGAGTACATCAGTGTGCTCCCTGAATGAAAGGATATAGTTGTGGATCATGGTGGTTTATGTTTTTGTTTTTGTTTCTTAGACTCTTTCACAGCAGTTACAGCAGCTGGAAGCTGAAAATAGTACTTTAAAGAACACCATGGAAACAGAGAGACAGGAGTCCAAGATTCTGATGGAAAAGGTCGAACTTGAAGTAGCAGAGAGAAAATTATCCTTCCATAGCCTGCAGGAAGAGATGCATCACCTTCAGGGACAGTTGGAGCGAGCTGGCCAAGCCCAGGCTGACCTGGAGACTCAGTACAATGCTCTCGAACAAAAGCAGAAAGCAGAAATGGAAGAGAAGAATGCTTACATCTTGAGTCTTCAGAAGACCGAGCAAGAGCTGCAGTCTGCCTGTGAAACCCTGAAGGAGGAAAACTCGGAGCTG